>JASANA010007263.1:0-46326 GCA_030248095.1 Ptycholaimellus sp. GST1_10
GGTACGGCTCCATACAAAGAGACACTGATCCCTTTGATAGGCGAAAAATACCTGGTTTACGGTGTCTCTCAAAAATCCTGTTACGAGGTGGGCCACCTCTAAAGAGTCATGGGAAAAGAACTCCAATAGGACTCCATGAAATCCTACAGGATATGGGCCAATTTATTAAAAATAATAAATTCGCCCTCACAATAGTAAAAAACTTTTTAAAGTCAAAAACGATTAAAACTCTCACCGCGCTCGCTAAATACTTAGCAATTGCATCTGGTAGATTTGGCTACAGGATGTTACCGGATAGTGGCAAGTTTTCTGGCGTGCAAAAGCGCCAAAGGAAAACAGCCAAAACCGGCCCCGGCTAAAGTGCGAGTACCATTTGACTATGTCAATCGGTATACAAAAATAGCACACCCAAATAAAGTCCTTAAAAGGGTGAAAACGGGCATAGGATTGAGTACTAACGAATTCCAATTAGTTACTCATCCTCATAAAACTCTAGGAAGCTATTTGCTGAATTACAGCAAATTTTTGAAAAACCTGACTCAAGAGAAACTAAAAATTATAAGTGTCCTCAAAATCCGAATGTGAATCCCGGTCGACCTTTATTAAGGTCAATGGGCACATCAATACAGGCAATTTCAACTGGATGCCTGAGTCTATACGACGTCTCCTTGAAAAAGGGACGAAGTATAGACCTCACATGATTCTGGGGCCTGAATAGGCCATTGAGTCATGCGAAGGAAGCTTGGCCCTTTTTCTGCCAAAAAGTAAAAAAAAAAGGCCAAGTCGCCAGGTCCTACTCAAGACCTCCTGATCAAACAATCTCTGCCGGAGCTGGAAAGGCTTAAAAACCGATTCAGCACGGAGACGAGGAAGTGGAAACAATATGCCAACCAAGTTTCCTTGGAAACAGAGGCCATTAGAGAGCAGAAGAACTTCATTTCGAAGTTCGTTCTAGCTCCGGTAAACAAAGCGGCAACCAATTTTGCACTCCTGTGCAAAAAAAAGGCTACGCTTTACGCCTGTGTAAAGAAATGGGAATAAACATCGATGGCAACTCAATAGCCATCAATGGCGAGACTGTACCTATCGACCTTCCGGCCAAACCGAGGAGGATCTGGTCCATAAACACGATACGCTTACTGTCAGATTTCTCTCTGAAAGCGTATCGGAAGACAATTGCAAGATACCCTCCATCTGGCATAGTCCAAAGTATCACAAGAACCCACCCAAGGCCCGCTTTATAGCCGGCGCCAAAAGGAGCTCAACGAGGCAATTATGCGTTTCGTTGACAAGGGTACTATGATGCCTAAAAAACACTGGAACTGGTATTGCCAAAAACAATATCAGACCAGAAAGGGCTTAATCTGAATTGGAGCGTTTCCAACTCTATCCAGATTGGCCGCATGCTCGATGACAATGGGCAAGAGGAAGAATAGGTCGCCTTGTCAATGGCCAACTACAGTACCTTGTTCACTGCTTTAGATCATGTTCTGATTAAAGGAAAGCTTTTCAAATATTACAAAGAATTCTTTTACGAAAATACAAGTACGTCTCAGTGTCAGAATACCTGCACAATGAAGACCGAAAAAGGCGGAGAACTCCCTTCACGGCCCACAGCTACAGGAAACTAACGGCAGATTTGACGGACAATACGTTTGTAAAATTTGCCGGTATATGTTTTTTCGGGCGATAAAGAGGAGTCAGCATGGGAGCTAGCTGTAGCCCCATCATAGCAGACCTCGTTCTATCCAAAATGGAATTCGATTTATCCAATCATGCCGAGACGATGCATTCCGGCGGAGAAGTCTCTTCGTTCTGCAGGAGATATGTGGATGACATTCTGGCCGTCAACACGGATGTGCTCCAGACTAGATTCAGGGACATATACCCTGACTACCACTTCCTTTAGCGTTCGAGGATGCAAAGGATCGTTGAATGAACTTTCTGGACCTCAATATTGAGGCGGGAGGTAAGAAAAGGAAGCTCTACGACAAACGTCGAGACTTCAATTTCAAGGTCCTAGCTTTGAAAAATGGGGTATGTTGAGAAATGGCGAATTCTCAATGGATTTGGACAAACTTTTTTTTGCGTAAAGGTAATAAAATTTTAAAGATATCTGGAGGGGTGGAACTGGTCCCAAAGCATTGAAAACATTACTTTTCCGGGTAGAAAGTTGGAAAATTGCAATATGCGGTTTTTGCACTGCAGTACCTGAAGTCTTGAAAATTGCACAGAATAGTTGATTTTTTGTTCACTATATGTCGATTATATATCTGTGCTTAGTTTTGAAATTGGTTGAGAAACCACAGACTTGATTCTTGATTTACAAATTATCATATAAAGGATGCGCTCCGCGGTCACCTATTGCGCTTTGCACCATATACTTGTTTATTTAAAAAATATAATAAAAACAAAAACAAAAAATCGAAAATGAAAAACACCATGCATCTTTATTGGCAAACTAATTAATTATTGGGAAATATTATTGGCTTTACACTCGGGGCAATTGATTGTTGGGAGAAAAAAAGCTTTACTTCTACTCAACTTTAAATATACAAAAATGAAAATAATTCCTTGAGGAGGATTCGAACCTGCCAGATTCATCCCACAGTCTAATCGCTTACACCAATACACTACTGGGGCATATGGCTCATTACTTGAAATGAAAAGTTATGAATAAACAAATACCTGAGGCCCAAGGACCCGGTGGGAGGGGGTGGGGGAATAAATGAATACCTACTCTCGTTCATTAGCAGATGCGAAGCAGCAGGGCAGCAGCAGCAGCAGCAGCAGCAGCAGCAGCAGGGCAGCAGAAGGAGTTCGGACGGCAACTTTATCTTTCATTTTCTCTTAACATGCTGAGATTTTGGGGCTTTTCTCGCGAGTCTGGACTAATTCGTTCATGCTCTTTCCAATGCAACAAGAATTAAATCGATTGGATTTGCCTGTGGTGAGCCAGAGCCTTATCAAAATTAAGATCTAGCATTAACCCTGAAAACATACACCTGGGTCGAAAAGAGGGCCTGGGCGCTGACGGTCGCTGCGCTCCCTCGCGCCAGGCCAATATGTCTGGAAATGCTGTCCACGGGCGAATTCTCAACGGATCTGGACAAACTTTTTTTTCCTGAAAGGTAATGCTATTTTAGGAAGATCTGGAGGGGTAGACCCGGAATTTGAGCATTTGAAACATTACTTTTTTTGGGTAGAAATGTTGAAAAATGGGGTATGCTGTAAAATGCTCAATTCTCAACGGATTTGGACAAACTTTTTTTTTGCTGAAAGGTAATAACATTTTAGGAAGATCTGGAGGGGTGGAACTGGTCCCGGAGCATAAGAAACATAACTTTTTTGGGTAGAAAGTTTGAAAAATGGGGTATGTTGAGAAATGGCGAATTCTCAATGGATTTGGACAAACTTTTTTTTTGCTTAAAGGTAATTAAATTTTAAGAATATCTGGACGGGTGGAACTGGTCCCGAAGCATTTAAAACATTACTTTTCTGGGTAGAAAGTTGAAAAATTGCAATATGCGGTTTTTGGACTGTAGTACCTGAAGTCTTGAGAATTGCACAGAAGAGTTGATTTTTTGTTCACTAGTCTTATATGTCGATTCTAAATCTGTGCTTACATTTGAAATTGGTTGAGAAACCACAGACTTGATTTTTGAGTTACAAAGTATCATATAAAGGATGCGCTCCACGGTCACCTATTGCGCTTTGCGCCATATACTTGTCTTGTTCTAATTTCTCTTCCAAAGAATATGAACGTTGAACAGTTGAGATTTTCATCTACAACTACATTTTCATCAACTTGTTGGCGAAAAATGCCATTTTTCTGATCGTGGGGAGTTCAAAAAGGCGCGAACAGTGAAGCCTTTTAAAGCACCAGAAGAAACAGTATCATTGATGAATACGGGTCTGAATTGTCCGCAGCGGAATGCTCCTTTAGAAATACCTCGTGCAATTAATTGAAAAGGGAGTCAGAATCGTTTGAGGAATTCCTCAGCAGTGATGCGGGCACGAGCATTGAGGGCGAGTTTCATCTCGGAAAGTTCCTTGTCGATCTCTTCCATGAAGTGCAGGATGAAGTCCACGACGAGATGCTGAGAAGTGAGAGTAGCTCAGTCAGCTTGTTCCGCTAAAGAGGGATAGAAGGGTACCTTGTACATCTGCTCGGTGTGGGTGTTGGTGATGAGGAAGCTAATGTCGAAGCCAGGGACGGGCTTGCGGCGAAGGACCAGGAAACTCTCCGCCCGCATCATCATGAATCGCATGAACTTATGGCACAGAATTCGCTCGATGTCATCCGCCTTCAATCATAGCCAATATTCTTCATAAAGTCTGGCATGAAGGGCAGGAAAAGTCTAAGCTAATAAGCGAGCGGACTAGTAGTGTTTTTTGATGAACAAAAGCTGGGAAAGGGCTAAACCTGTTTGATGGCGATGGAGACGCGAACAGAGTTGACGGAGGCTTCGATGAGGACTTTCTCCTTTTCATTGCGCGAGATGGTGAGCGGGGTGAGGAGGAGTTCTTTGGAAGATTGCATCTCCACTTCAGGCTTATTATGCCGTTCTACCACCTGCCATGGCTACTTCTTCATTCTAGCATAGGAATCTGGATTGGATGAACCTGAGAGGAGAAATTCTGAAGATTCAAAGCCGCCGTCAAAGTGTGCCGCACCGCATTCAGGTAGGGCTTCAAAGTCGCGCTCATACTTCCCTGCTATGCCTACAATTCCAGAACATTTGCAACGGGCATTTATTTATTTAACGGGCATTTAAAACATTTAATTACCAAATTTTGAAGGCAAACATAAATTTATGAGCAAATTCGCAAAAATGCGAAACGGATAAAAGAAATTGAAAATGATGGCAGTTGATGTATTTATTAGGAGTGTAGAGAAGGGAAAAGGCGCGCGGGTGTTTTGCTGAGTCGAGGTTGAAAGAGTAGGTAGTGTAGATAGGGAGTGTATGTGCGCAGAGTAGTAATGTGAGGGCATGGTGCAAGAGTGGACGGCGCACATGCGGACCCCGCGAGCAGGGCAAACAGACACGGATCCCAGTACACCGGACGGACACCCTACGGTACAACCCACCCATACTCCTTCCTTTTTTCACCAACTATCCCACCTCTCACCCTTCCCACCACTCTGAGACTCCTGCCAAATGGAGGCTAAAAGAATCTGTTTTTAAACGAAACCAAGCCTACCCATAAGTTTCGAAGACCCTGCTGTGCGCGTTTTAGAGGAATGTAGTTGATAATGAACAATGTGAGGCGTTGTTTCCTAGGGTGTTGCTGGGGGAGTGTTAGTGATGTCAAACCTGAACCCGAACGCGTCGTCGTTTGTGCCGCGGGCGAGCGCCGCGGCCTTCGTCCCTGGCCAGCCATTCACCCCTGCCCAGCCCGAAGTCCCGCAGCCACAGCCACCCGCTCCCTCCGTCACCAACGGCATTGCTCAGCTACAGGCACACACCACACGCTCCAGAGAACTCAGCCAGAGATCAGATGAGGAGTTTCCAGGTGTCTGAAGCGGCGGAGACAGCCGAACCCCAACCGCCTCTCAAGGTGAAACTTTCGGTGAAGGGTGCGTGGGAGAGTAGAAGAGGATTGGAGGAGGAGCCTCCGTCGGAGAGCTGGGAGGACAGCGGGCCCAGTGCCCCAGAAGAGCCCCAGAAGGAGCCGCAGCTGCCCACTGCCACCCCGCCCGACGACGAAGAGGAGGAGGATGTTAGCCAGCCTTCCAGAAAAGCTTCCTCAGCAAACCTAGCCCCTATGTTTAGAGTGAAGCAGAGGCGAAGCCGGCGGCGGGAGCCCCACGCACCCGCGACAAGGAGCCCGTCAACGTCGTCTTCATCGGACATGTCGGTGAGCACAGCCTTCTCATTCCACCCTCCATTCCATCCGACATTTCTGACAGACGCGGGGAAGTCCACGATCGGGGGGCAGATCATGAAGTTGACGGGGATGGTGGACGAGCGAACGCTGCAGAAGTACGAGCGAGAAGCGAAGGAAAAGAATCGCGAAAGCTGGTACTTTTCTACTTCCACACTGCGCATATAACTTGACCTCAGCCAGCCATTTGATGTTTTAGGGGAAGTAGTTTATCAAATATATTTGAGAATTAGATGTGGCAAGGATGATTCGCGCAGGGGTCCTGAAATCGAGCAGATATGTGGCTCGAGCAGATCTCGTGGGTCCTAGCTCAGCTGGGAACGAGTCTGTGAGACAGCGCATGCTGAGCCACTTGAATTCTGAGCTATAGTCCCAAATTGAAGGGATTAATGAAAAGATGGAGTGTAAATGGATGGTCAGGTACCTGTCCTGGTGCATGGACACGAACCTGGAGGAGCGCGACAAGGGCAAGACGGTGGAGGTGGGGCGAGCGTACTTCGAGACGGAGAAGAAGCACTTCACGATCTTGGATGCTCCGGGGCACAAGTCCTTCGTGCCGAACATGATCGGCGGGGCCTCCCAGGCGGACCTGGCCGTCCTGGTCATCTCCGCCCGGAAGGGAGAGTTCGAGACGGGCTTCGAGCGCGGCGGGCAGACGCGCGAACACGCCATGCTCGTCAAAACCGCCGGCGTCCAACACGTCGTCGTACTCGTCAACAAAATGGACGACCACACCGTCAACTGGTCCCAGGACAGGTTGCCCCACATTTAATTTACACTCACTCATTCAGGCTCAAAGCAAGGGAGGGGTAACAGGTATAACGACATCGTGAACGGGCTGACACCGTACATGCGGAAGCTGGGCTTCAAGGCGAAGGACTTCAGCTTCATCCCCTGCTCCGGCCTCACCGGGGACTACCTGAAGGAGCGGCCCAGCCCTGAGCACGCCCCCTGGTACGACGGAGCCTGCTTCATCCAATACATCGACTCCCTACCCACCATCTACCGCAATCAGGACGGACCAGTACGCGTCATCCTCGCCGATCGATACCAGGCACACCTCTTTCTACTCCTCTTCACATTTCACTCACTTATTTCACTTCACTACTACGCTCCCAGGACATGGGGACCATCGTGTTGGGCAAGGTGGAGAGCGGCACCATTCGAAAAGGCGCCAACCTCACCCTCATGCCCAACAAGGCTTCAGTTCAGGTTTGGCCTCGCTTATTCAAACTTCCTTTTCAAAATAAACCTGTAATTCATCCCGATGATTTTGTGAGGTGGTGCAAATCTGGTCAGACGACGTGGAGGTGGAGGAGGTGATTAGTGGGGAGAACGTCAAGTTCAAGCTCAAGGTACCATTTCCATTTCTGTTCAATTCTCTTCGGCTGAGACTGGAGTGAGATGGTTTGTAGGGTATCGATGAGAACGAGATTCTATCCGGGTTCTGCCTCTGCTCCAACGACAGCCTTTGCAAGGTCGGTCGCATCTTCGACGCACAGGTTCTCCTTCACCATTATTTGCCTCCCTCAACAACCTCGGTTATCATCTGAGGTGCACATTCTGGAACCCCCAGCGGCTGCCATCATCTGCCCTGGATACACCGCCGTCCTTCACATGCACGCCGCAGTTGAGGACGCCACCGTCAAGGTTGCCCTTCATCTCAGCCCGCTGAAGAAGCCGATGGAGTGTGAAGTGTTGCAGAACCTGATCTGCCTGGTGGTGAAGGGAGAGAAGATCCGGCCGGCGGGCGGGCTGAAGTTCGTGAAGCAGGACCAGGCAGCCATCATGCGCTTCGAGAGCGCGGAAACCTTCTGTCTGGAGAAGTTCTCCGACTTCCCTCAGATGGGTCGCTTCACCCTCAGGGACGAAGGTCTCCCTCCCTACCTCTTTCATCCTACTGCCATGGAAACATTGATGAAACGCTGGCTGCAGGACGAACGATAGCTATCGGTAAGGTTCTCAAGGTGGTGGAGTAAGAGGAGGACTGCTGCCTTGGTTGTTGTTGCCTTTGTGCGCGTGTAAAGAGCCGAGGAATGCCGTGATTGCTGCCCGCGGCCAAACCGCTGCCCCCTCCCCTCCCCCACTCCTGAGACATCAAATCACTCCTTCTTTTTCACGCCAGTCTCCAATGGCTTCCTAGCGCTGATTTCGGCCCCGGTTCTGAGACTACATTGTTGCTTCACTTTTTTGCCTAGGATTTTGGCCTTCCTTCTTCCACATTCTTCAATCAATGGAGCTACACGGATAATATGCGGGAACAGGAAGCATGGAAAATAGCTCAACAATCTGACTAGCGAATCAGGGCTCAATAGGAATTTTGTGGCATAATTAAAGGCTGAACACTGGCGTTTGGATAGGAATAGTCAAGAAGAGTAGAATGCACCACAACAATCTCCTCTAAATCGTCCGCACTCCTCTCCTCGTCCTCAAACATTGTGCTCATTGCTCGAGTTGTTTCTGGATAACTTTCAAAAACATAAACCTTAGCAGCTTGCATACGTTTGCGTTTTTGTTCAGGTGTCTCCCGGCACATGTAGAAGCAAAGGAGAAACCTGGGATGCATAATAACTTGGAGCTGGAGGTTTGGTTGGAAGAGAAGAATGATAGAGCGACCATGCCGAGGTGGCGGCCAAAAGGCCAATGATACAGGGCAGGCAAAGATGAACGCCCATTCATTGCCCCATTCTCCACATTCCCGATCGCCAATATCCCTTTCTGGCTCAAAAAACCTGGAACAGAAGAAGGATGAAGGAAAGATTTGGAAGCGGCGTCAAAGACTGGGAAGGAAAGGGACGGGGCTTTTTCGGCTGATTAGTCAGGCTTGCAAGGCTTCAGCCTCCTTTCTTTGCTTCCACAAATTGCGCTTCCATCCTCCCTCGGGGCCTGCGCTACTTCTAAATGCCACTCATTAGCCTAATGTTGAATTAACCGGTGCAAAACAGAGCTCCCATTGCTCACATTTTTGGCCTAGCCTGAAAGTGAAATGGGATCCCTGGTTTTTAGGCCCAATTGGTGCACTCGCATGAAAGGGCCTTTGGGAGGTGCCTGTGAGCTGGGCCCTAGGGCTATATTGATTGTGCGCAGGAGTGTGAAAAACATCGCAGCGTACCTTCGCTTTTGCAAGGCGCGCCATCTTTTCGCGCAATCAATCAAGGAATGCACTCATATTCCGGCATAAACATTGAAAAGTAAAAAATCTGCTCCAGTATTCTGTCAATCAATAAACTCGTTCAATGTCAACGCTTTGCCCAACCTGAAATTTGGTTTTGAAAACTTAGTAGGAAAACAACTAAGAAGAAGGTGAAGGATACAACTTTGCTGTAGCGCCAGAGGCAAAGGCAGTAGCAGAGGAGGCCGTAGATGAGCAGAGCGCAAAGGGCCAGACCCCCGACCACCACAATTAGAAGAATTTTCATCCAACGAGGTAATGATTTCAGCCCCACCACATTTCCAGGTCCCGACTCTGAATTGCTGCCCTAACTTTCTCTGGAACATAAATTTAAAAAACTAGCTAGATGTGGAGTTTGTGCCTGGCCTCGAGTTTTCAAAGGAAGAAACTGCGTTCTTCGACTCTTCCAATTTGGCTGTAATTTATCTTCTTTATGTCAAGTTCAACAAAAGAATTCGAGATGTAACTTTAACGACTTAAAAACTGAAACTGACATTTCTTCAGGAATGTTTCACCCCCCTATAGGGGGGGTCATATCCGGATATGCCCCCCCCTCTGTATCCGGATACAGCCCCCCCTATAGGGGGGGGTCATATCCGGATATGGTCCCCCTCTGTATCCGGATATGGCCCCCCTCTATATCCGGATACAGCCCCCCCTATAGGGGGGCCATATCCAGGCTGGCAAATTTTGGTTCTAAGGTGTTCAATTGCAATTGGTCTCAAGATTGTTCAAATGTAAAAATCTGCTTGTGAGGCATTTTATTGGTGCAATTGGTCTCAAAATTCGAATTTTTAGGCATGAAATGTTCTATTGAATGATCGATGTTCGATGACATAAATGTTGGACTGAATGTTCAAATGATAAATGTTCAAATTGATCAAAATTCGATTTCCAGGTGCTCCAAAAATGAAAAAAGTAGGTGTTTGAAAAATGACCATGAAAAATGCTTTCTCTCTGCTCTTATTCTTATTCATGACCTCATGACCAAAATTAATTTTCAGAATGCGCAATTTTTACAACAAAATACAAAATCAAAATAGCATTAGACCAATTGCACTAAAAGCACCTTAGAACAAAAAGTTGCCAGCCTGGATATAGCCCCCCTATAGGGGGGGCCTGTAACCGGATATAGAGGGGGGCCATATCCGGATACAGAGGGGGACCATATCCGGATATGACCCCCCCTATAGGGGGGGCTGTATCCGGATACAGAGGGAGGGCATATCCGGATATGACCCCCCCTATAGGGGGGCAAAACATGCCTCCATTTCTTCAGCATTTAAGCACGCCGTTTTTTGACAACAAATTGAAGCATGCTTCAATTTGATAAGATGAGTCATGTGATTAAAATTGTGTTCGTGACCGATGGAGGTTGGCAAAGAAGGAGGCAGCATGAATTGGCCAGGGCAGCAGGGGTTGGGGGCGAGAGAGACGAGACAGGCATAGTCGCCGTGTCGGATGGCATTGGGGCGATCGAAACGCCAGAAGATTCTGATGGAGAGCAGACCGATGGAGGTTGGCAAAGAAGGAGGCAGCGTGAATTGGCCAGGGCAGCAGGGGTTGGGGGCGAGAGAGACGAGACAGGCATAGTCGCCGTGTCGGATGGCATTGGGGCGATCGAAACGCCAAAAGATTCTGATGGAGAGGCGACCGGACCAGGGGTACCGTCTATCCCACACCTCCAACCCATCAACACCTCAACAGACACTCCGCCTTCTTGTGCTAGACCACTGACCTCTGCTGTGTCTTGTTTCAGAGAGCTCAGAGAACCTGCCGTTTGGTACGCTTTGCAGCCGAAGACATCTGACCCATTGTTTCCTGCACCTTTTTTGCAGCAGAGGATGAGAGATGCTTTTATGAAATTTATATAAATTCCATTATGAAGTTATGTACTTATGAAATTCAAAAAGAAGAATAATTAACGGGTGATTTTATAGGTGAAGTAGGCGAGGCAGGAGTCGCTACAATTCTTTAGGTCGCATGCACTTTCATAGGCTTCAATCAGAAATTATAGTAGTTTTTGTTCTGCACAGCTTTGAGGCATAAATGTTTAAAAAAATAAGTTTGAAAAATACAATAAATTGAAAACTTATTAAGCAATGTTTTTCAAGAAAGATGTAAAGCTAAGTTTCGTTACTGTTAGATTCGTTAGCAGATTGGGCGTCAAATGACTTCACGCATTCGGAGCTACCTTAATCTATCACTTCCAACAATTTCTCGTAAATCAGAGAAATGCGGTACACCGTGGAATTTAGTCGAATTGTGTAGTTTTCCGATGGTGACGTTTAGATGTTCTTGTGCAGAATTTTGAAAGGCTATTATCAATGGAAGAAAGAATAAAGCTTGAAGGGTTAGCATTTCGCACAAAGTTTGCTGCAAAAACAAAAGCTTTGCGTTTGCTGACTTTAGACCTGAGTCAGTCACCTAGTCATTCACCAAAAAGTTCCCTAGCCCAGATATATTTGATGCCGAACTAAAACTACACAATTCAATAGAATTATTTTTGACTCCAGAAACAGTTTTTACAGGAACAAAGGAAGCTTAAAGCTGGATCATCTGGAATTGGGGCAAATTTCACAGCTCTTCCGACAGGAGCTGAGCATGTAGTTCACGTAGCGAGTGTCCTCACAGTAGCCCGACGTGGCATAGTAGCCGCAGTACACGTGGGCATCCACGCATCCACCTATCACCAAATCAATCTCACTCTCCTGTTTAAAACTGCAAAGAGAGTTGAAAGATTACTGCTGAGGCAGTAGGCCTTGGCGAGCTTCTGAGCGTCGCGCACACTCAGCCCACGTCTCTGCCCCATCATTGGGCCCATCTGCTGCGGAAACTTGAGCGGCGTCAGCACGTTTTTCTTCCGGTCTAAGGCTCCAGTCTAAGTCCAAAGCTTTTGTCATTCATTGCTGCCTCAGGAGGAGGAGCAGGGAACCTTGGCCTTGTAGTGCATGACGCTGTGATAGTCGTAGGGGATGCCGTAGGTGGAATAGGTCTTCACGAAAGGCCGCCCGTCGAACAGGTCCCTCCCTGCCTCAGGAGGAGGAGCAGGGAACCTTGGCCTTGTAGTGCATGACGCTGTGATAGTCGTAGGGGATGCCGTAGGTGGAATAGGTCTTCACGAAAGGCCGCCCGTCGAACAGGTCCCTCCCTGCCTCAGGAGGAGGAGCAGGGAACCTTGGCCTTGTAGTGCATGACGCTGTGATAGTCGTAGGGGATGCCGTAGGTGGAATAGGTCTTCACGAAAGGCCGCCCGTCGAACAGGTCCCTCCCTGCCTCAGGAGGAGGAGCAGGGAACCTTGGCCTTGTAGTGCATGACGCTGTGATAGTCGTAGGGGATGCCGTAGGTGGAATAGGTCTTCACGAAAGGCCGCCCGTCGAACAGGTCCCTCCCTGCCTCAGGAGGAGGAGCAGGGAACCTTGGCCTTGTAGTGCATGACGCTGTGATAGTCGTAGGGGATGCCGTAGGTGGAATAGGTCTTCACGAAAGGCCGCCCGTCGAACAGGTCCCTCCCTGCCTCAGGAGGAGGAGCAGGGAACCTTGGCCTTGTAGTGCATGACGCTGTGATAGTCGTAGGGGATGCCGTAGGTGGAATAGGTCTTCACGAAAGGCCGCCCGTCGAACAGGTCCCTCCCTGCCTCAGGAGGAGGAGCAGGGAACCTTGGCCTTGTAGTGCATGACGCTGTGATAGTCGTAGGGGATGCCGTAGGTGGAATAGGTCTTCACGAAAGGCCGCCCGTCGAACAGGTCCCTCCCTGCCTCAGGAGGAGGAGCAGGGAACCTTGGCCTTGTAGTGCATGACGCTGTGATAGTCGTAGGGGATGCCGTAGGTGGAATAGGTCTTCACGAAAGGCCGCCCGTCGAACAGGCCCCTCCCTGCCTCAGGAGGAGGAGCAGGGAAACTTGGCCTTGTAGTGCATGACGCTGTGATAGTCGTAGGGGATGCCGTAGGTGGAATAGGTCTTCACGAAAGGCCGCCCGTCGAACAGGTCCCTCCCTGCCTCAGGAGGAGGAGCAGGGAACCTTGGCCTTGTAGTGCATGACGCTGTGATAGTCGTAGGGGATGCCGTAGGTGGAATAGGTCTTCACGAAAGGCCGCCCGTCGAACAGGCCCCTCCCTGCCTCAGGAGGAGGAGCAGGGAACCTTGGCCTTGTAGTGCATGACGCTGTGATAGTCGTAGGGGATGCCGTAGGTGGAATAGGTCTTCACGAAAGGCCGCCCGTCGAACAGGTCCCTCCCTGCCTCAGGAGGAGGAGCAGGGAACCTTGGCCTTGTAGTGCATGACGCTGTGATAGTCGTAGGGGATGCCGTAGGTGGAATAGGTCTTCACGAAAGGCCGCCCGTCGAACAGGTCCCTCCCTGCCTCAGGAGGAGGAGCAGGGAACCTTGGCCTTGTAGTGCATGACGCTGTGATAGTCGTAGGGGATGCCGTAGGTGGAATAGGTCTTCACGAAAGGCCGCCCGTCGAACAGGCCCCTCCCTGCCTCAGGAGGAGGAGCAGGGAACCTTGGCCTTGTAGTGCATGACGCTGTGATAGTCGTAGGGGATGCCGTAGGTGGAATAGGTCTTCACGAAAGGCCGCCCGTCGAACAGGTCCCTCCCTGCCTCAGGAGGAGGAGCAGGGAACCTTGGCCTTGTAGTGCATGACGCTGTGATAGTCGTAGGGGATGCCGTAGGTGGAATAGGTCTTCACGAAAGGCCGCCCGTCGAACAGGTCCCTCCCTGCCTCAGGAGGAGGAGCAGGGAACCTTGGCCTTGTAGTGCATGACGCTGTGATAGTCGTAGGGGATGCCGTAGGTGGAATAGGTCTTCACGAAAGGCCGCCCGTCGAACAGGTCCCTCCCTGCCTCAGGAGGAGGAGCAGGGAACCTTGGCCTTGTAGTGCATGACGCTGTGATAGTCGTAGGGGATGCCGTAGGTGGAATAGGTCTTCACGAAAGGCCGCCCGTCGAACAGGTCCCTCCCTGCCTCAGGAGGAGGAGCAGGGAACCTTGGCCTTGTAGTGCATGACGCTGTGATAGTCGTAGGGGATGCCGTAGGTGGAATAGGTCTTCACGAAAGGCCGCCCGTCGAACAGGTCCCTCCCTGCCTCAGGAGGAGGAGCAGGGAACCTTGGCCTTGTAGTGCATGACGCTGTGATAGTCGTAGGGGATGCCGTAGGTGGAATAGGTCTTCACGAAAGGCCGCCCGTCGAACAGGTCCCTCCCTGCCTCAGGAGGAGGAGCAGGGAACCTTGGCCTTGTAGTGCATGACGCTGTGATAATCGTAGGGGATGCCGTAGGTGGAATAGGTCTTCACGAAAGGCCGCCCGTCGAACAGGTCCCTCCCTGCCTCAGGAGGAGGAGCAGGGAACCTTGGCCTTGTAGTGCATGACGCTGTGATAGTCGTAGGGGATGCCGTAGGTGGAATAGGTCTTCACGAAAGGCCGCCCGTCGAACAGGTCCCTCCCTGCCTCAGGAGGAGGAGCAGGGAACCTTGGCCTTGTAGTGCATGACGCTGTGATAGTCGTAGGGGATGCCGTAGGTGGAATAGGTCTTCACGAAAGGCCGCCCGTCGAACAGGTCCCTCCCTGCCTCAGGAGGAGGAGCAGGGAACCTTGGCCTTGTAGTGCATGACGCTGTGATAGTCGTAGGGGATGCCGTAGGTGGAATAGGTCTTCACGAAAGGCCGCCCGTCGAACAGGTCCCTCCCTGCCTCAGGAGGAGGAGCAGGGAACCTTGGCCTTGTAGTGCATGACGCTGTGATAGTCGTAGGGGATGCCGTAGGTGGAATAGGTCTTCACGAAAGGCCGCCCGTCGAACAGGTCCCTCCCTGCCTCAGGAGGAGGAGCAGGGAACCTTGGCCTTGTAGTGCATGACGCTGTGATAGTCGTAGGGGATGCCGTAGGTGGAATAGGTCTTCACGAAAGGCCGCCCGTCGAACAGGTCCCAGCGCTGTGGGTCCACGTTGTTCCAGTCCACCTGAACTCACGCAAGCTCAAACTACGCCAGCTACCTCAAACTACTCAAACTACCTTAACAAAGCGGTCACGGTCAACCCTGTTGTGCTCATGCTGGAATCCCAGCGAATGTAGAATGTTGTGAAGAATACTTCCATAAATCTATAAATCTTATTTTCTCATCCTGCTCACATTTTCGGGTGAAAGCTGACGGAGTCGCAGTTGAAGTTGAGCAGAATCTGGTTGACATATTTCTGCTTGCCCAGAGGGGAATGGCCGCAGCTGAAAAAGATGGCTGGGAGTGTGTGGATGGAAGGAGAGTGGAAAGGAGGTTACAAATTGGGGTCGAAGAAGGATTGGAAGAGCATGTATCCGTCGGGCACCGGCGAGCTCTCCTCCCGAAAGCGAAGGCAGCTGCTTCGCTCGATTTCCTGGATTGCCGTTCGCACTGTGCTCTGGCGTCGGCGACCTCAAAGCTTTCTTCGTCCAACACTCAGTCCTTTTTCTCTCAGCTCCCCAACCCAGGGAGGAGTGAAAGACGTATGGGATCGGCATCTCCCACTTCATCGTTGGCACCTTTTCCATAAACATCACAAAGCGCTTATTCCGCCTGAAATATTGTCATTGAGCTTGAAAAGCATCTGGAGAAGCGGAAACCGATTGGATGAAAGAACGTCGTCGGGTTCCGGGATCTCAGTTTGGCCTTCCTGCACCGCTTGGACAATGGCTTCTGACTGCTCCTTGCTCAGCAGCAAGTCCTCCTCATAGAGGCCGTCATCAGACGCTTCAACTATCTTCAACCCCCTTTACTAAGCAATAAGTGGAGTGAGGAGAGAAAGAACATCGCCAATGCCGGCGGCGTCAAGAACGGCCTGCTTGGCGCCCTTAATGGCATCCAGTCGCTCCTCTGCCTCTCTCTGCGCCTCACGACTCGAACCCGCCTCGCCTAGAGAACCACACTGCTCCTAATGTTTTACAGCTCAGCAGCAGCAAGCCCAGGAGAAGCAGGAGCATGCAGTTAAGAGGCCAGGGAAAGAGAGCTGAGTGAGGGTGAAGCACAGAGGAGAGCGGGGGACGACAACCCCAGGGATGGCTTAACGGACCCGTGGCGAGCAGCAGGGTGGCCAGATTTCGCGCCACCGACTTCTTTTGATTCTGTGCTGAGCGACTCTGGCCTCGGCAACCTCCGCGTTTCGCCCGACATAACTCCTCAAACTCATCTACACTCCTCTTCCTCGCAAAAACCTAAACATCGAAACTGATAAAGCAAGCGAATTAACAGTTAATTTATATATGAGCATGGCTTTGCAAAAATGGAAGAAATGAATAGGTACGTACCTGGACTTTGTCTCGAGAGATTGGAGCCTGGAATCCATTGCCCTTGCCCTTGCCCTTGCCTGGTCGAAGACTGTCGCAGCGTCCAGAGCGAGAGTAGCGCCCACACTTACCCTGCGCTCCTCAAAACAGCCATTTTCGAAGCAACACGAGTCAAACGATAGAAAGGAGAAAGGCTACCGCTTCTGACCAGTTCCCTTCGCCCAATAGTCTTCTGCCAGTGCTCCATGATGTCGCAGCATATGAGATCCTCTGTTCCTGCAGAATGAGGCACTGGGTGAATGAGCTGCGGAGAAGTTGGTGGAGGGAAGCAGAAGTGGAAGGAGGATGAAAGGAGAGAACCGCGACAAGTAGTCCCCACCGTGCTGGGCAGGCGAGCGTGAATGCGATCGCAGAGAGCTCCCAGCTCAGCCAGGCTCATGACCTGGCTACACGACCGCCCCACCCATCCCACCAGAACACAACCAACCAGCCACCACTTCATCTTCTACTCCTGCATGAAATGAAGACTATTGCTGAAATGGAGACTGGACAAGTCAGAGGACGAATAGGAAACGGCCCGACATTCTATGGACAGTGGGTGGGCATTTGTGGGACATTGATTAGGATCGGGCTGTACGAATACGCAGAGAAACTGCTCTATCTTATTCGCAGTCCGATCCACTAAAGTGACTTCATGGTACTCCCATTATTCTACTCTTAGTTTAGTCAATGGGGGTGTTATGCTTGAAATTTGGTTCATTAGTTAATCAGCGTCAGGCAACGCGGCAAAAGAAAGAGTGGGTCTGAGAGAAGGAAGGGCCATAACTGGCATAGGAAGAAGAGTTGGTAAAGATTGCATTAATGAATAGGAGCTGGCAATGGTAGGGACGTACGACGTACAGGCGTACATTCACTTTCCCGTCTTCTGTTTACGTACTGCGGCTCAATTGCTGTTCCATTTCCCACTTCTTTCCTAATTGGCCAAAGTGAAATGCATTGCCATTGCCCGTAATTTTTGCTAGTTTGCTTCAAGAGTTGGGGTTTCTCCGGAATATCTATGAAAGGGCTTAATCATTTCTAAATCATCATGATTTTTAGCCATCTTCATTTTATACTAAAAAAATCACGCCAAACTACATAAATTTTTTAATATTTTTTAACCAATTTTTAGTTATTGTTTTTAGCAAAACAAAATTATGGATAAAAAAGCTAATGGAAAGGACGTTTTTGGCACAAGACGGCACCGATTCAATGAATTGCAAGTGAATCGATTATTGACATAGGCTTGGCAAAATGAAACAGAATGCCAGCGTGCGCGGAAACAGATAGTGAATGGGAAACTTGGGGTTTAAAAAAAATCTATGCCCATAAACTTTGATTAGTGCACAGTGTTCAAAATAGCGATTAAGTTTTTACTGTTGACAAATTAAAACTATCAGTTGTTAGGTTACTCTTTAATCCGACAGATCTATGCGCTTTATTTCTACTTAGTAGTTCTTTTCATTTCGGTTGTAAAACGCATTTCAATGCGACGACCTTCGTTGCGAGCCGTATATGGCAGAGAATTCATGTGAACTTTCTTTGAGAGTAATGTGAGGAAATAAAATGAGTCTGTCTGACTGGCGGCAGATGTGAGGATGGATAGAGCCTCTATTGACAGGACAGGGCCTCTCATGTCCCCTGGCACGCTAGGCCTATAGCCTTTTCAATACCTATTCCTAGTCCTGCCACCACGCGCTCTATTCCAGTCCGCTGAATATTATTCCTGCTAAAACCAGTGTTGCAGACCTTGTGACATGCATGCCAATTACATTCATAGACTTCTAGCATTCCACTTTGGCTTAGTTCCCTTGGGTTCCTTTTGTACACATACCATTCGATTAAAAAATTGAAATACTATATCAACTGTTCCCACTTTCGATAATTTTTCTATTTCAGGGGGCATTGGGCGGTGTATGGGGAGCATTGAGAAGTGTAGTGGTGATGTTAGATTAGGTGAGGAGGGATTGTGGCAGAGGGAAGTAGGGAGGAGAGAGGGGCTTTCAGTGTGATTAGCTTTTGGACATGCTTCCATGCCCACACTTCGTCACGCCCACACTATGCTTCTCAACTATATCCTATCCTTGCCCAATCCTTGCCCAATAGAACTCAGGCTCATGCTTGCTGCTATTCTCCGAAACGGGAGGACGTAGTGAGCTTGCTAGTGTGCTACATCAATTAGGGTGAACTCATCGACCCTTGACGATAAGTTGAGCCATTCCTCCAGGCCAAGGACAAAAGGAGTGGCCAGTGTGGGAGGCGATAAAAAGCGGGAAGTGTGGGGGTTTATGTCGGAGACGGGGGGCCTAGGGGGTGGCGGAAGGAAGGGAGAAGGGGCCTCGTCAAAATGGGGACTAGATGAGAGGCGGACTGCTGGGAGAAAGAGGGAGAGAGAGTGAGGGCGTAGAAGGCTGGTTAGAGGCGCGTGTTCTTGGCTGCGAGCTGGGAGGGCAGCGAAGGGGGGAGGGGGTTAGGAAGGGGGGAGGGGACTGGCCGCCCCTGATTGATTTCCAGGCGGGCTCCCCCCGGCGTGGAGAGGGGCTGAAAATGTGGCCAGAGCCCCCTTCCTTCCTTCCCTTCCCTGTCTCGTCTTAGCCCCCTTCTCTCTCCCTCTCACCCAGGGCACGGGGAGGGGAGGGGAAGCAGAGGAGGCAAAAGGGAGGCTCAGCTCCTCTCTGCGCATCAAGCCGCTTCCCCCCAGCCCCCCTTCGCACAGCTTCACGCCCCTCCTCTTGCCCCCGCGCGTACGCATAGACTCCGGCATAGACTCTGCTCCAGCTCTAGCCTGCCCCTTCCTTCCTTCCCAGCTTCGGCCTCTCCTCGCCTGCCCTCTTGGGCCGGGCGTAGGCCGGGGCGGCTTTTTGGAGTGGCGGAGATTAATGGCTGATTGGCGTTAGGCAGGCCGCTGCTCATTGCCCATTTCGCGCCCTGCTCCATTTTTCACCCGCTTTCTTGGCCCAAGCTTTACCCCTTTTCTGCCTGGACCCATCTGGACCCCTTACACATCTTGAGATTAGGCTGGAAGCAAGGAGGTCCAACTGGGATAAGCTGAGAAGGACTGGATTGAAAGGTGGAAGAGTGAAGGGAAAAAGAGAGAAAAGGGCCGCGGGATGGATAAAGCTGAGCTGCAGAAAAACCTGGACAGCTTGCGCCTTCAACTACAGATGCAACGCTCTCCGATCTCCAAAACTGCCGCTGAGTTCGTTTTTTCACCTCTACTGGCGACAAAAGCACAATTAATGTCCATTCAAAATTTAGATTCTGAAATTTAAAATCAGGCAATTTTATTGACATAATTTTATGACATATTTTTGGGGTTTTTCAAACGATTTAAAAAGCGTGAAAGGGTGGCACATATACCACGAGATGTTAACAGAAAAGTAAGAGGTGTATAGGGGGTTGAGAAACAGCCGTCCGGTGAGGATGGGTAGGCAGAGAGAGAAAGTTGGAGTGTAGCGGAGAGAAAGGAGGTGGAGTGCTAGTGCCAGAGGTCGGAGGCGAGGGAGTGGGCGGCAGGCTGTCCACTTGCCGTCCTTTGCCCCGAGGCCCCAAGGCTTAGGCCACCCAGCTCCCCCAGTCCTGTCACCTCTGCCCATTTCACCTTTCTCTAAATCATCTTGGCATGAAAAGGAACCCGCAAAAGCATCGCTGTGCGGCGCTGCAGTGGGGAAGGGGTGCTGGCCTTGCGGCGGCATTGCATAGCCCTGCATTGGCCCTTGACCTGCCAATTGAACACATTTTCATTGAGACTGCGAGACTGCTGAGCACCGAAATGAGGCTGCGGAGGCATCTGCTGGTGGAATGGCTGGGACATGAGGTTCGCGTTGCCTCCTTGAGCCCCAACCATAGCCCCAGGGAAGAAGCCTTAATAGAAGCACGCCATTTGCTCACTGGATGAGAGAAGGAGAGAGAGAAAGCTGAACCTTGCTGCTGCTGCTGAGGAGCTGGCGGGGCTTGGGCATACATAGGCGGCTGAGCTTGCATTCCATAGCCTGCAATTCCCGGTGTCTAGGAGTAGAGGATGGGAAGAGAAGACAGTGTGTCAGACCCATACTCTGGGCCGTGAAGGCATTGGGCGGTGGCTGACTGGGACTGGTGGCAGCGGAGGATGCGAATAGAGCCAGAATGTCCGTGTTCGACTTTGGTCCCGTGCTCCCGGCGTTGGCCGGCGACGTGGCCTCAGTCAGCAGCTGGCTGTTGCTCACGGCCGTCGTTCCGTTGGAAGCCTTTTCACTCTCGCTCACTGCCTCAAGTTCATTCACCATCCTTTTGGTGCACCCCGCCAAATTAGGTTTAGGTGCTGCCGTACCTGGCTAGCTGGACTGGTGGAGAATGCCGGTGGTGGCTGCTGGGGCTGTTGGTATTGGGGCGGGTTGGTAGGAGAGGTGGTGAGTCCTAGAAGGTCGCTGTAGGCTTCAGAGCTGGGGGAGGCAGCCGCCAATGCGGGTTGAACGAGGGCGGGAGCACTGGCGCTGGACGGCGGAGGACTGTTGAGGCCTGCATTCCCCTTGCCTAGCATTTCTCGGCCCCTTCGCTGAGGCTGTGGGAATGTGCCTAGCAAATCGTTGACAGCGGAAGACTGCTGCGGCGTGCTGGGAACCTGAGCAGGCTGAGCCTTGGCCACTGGCGCTTGAACCTCAAGCGAAGAAATTGAGGCATTGAAGTGATAAAAAGAGAAAATGCCTTGCTGGTGGGAGGAGTGGGAGTAGGAGCGGCGGAGACTGTCTTAGCAGGGCGTTTCTTCCCGCTGCCTCCCGACTTGATGTCCTGGGTTGATGATGAGCATTGAAGGATGGTTGGGTACGTGTGAGTGATAAAGAAGGGGGTACTTGGATTTCGTCCCAGCAGGGCAGGTCGGTTTCCTTGAGAGGCGGCTTGACCCAGTTCTTGAGGATGTAGCGTTTCTGGTCGTACTTGGCCCTGATGAAGGCCTCCATCGCACTGTCGGAGGTCGGTCTTCGAAAGTGCTCTGCAAAATGCACTGCCTGTCAGCACAGATCATGTATCAAAGGAGTTTTACAATCAAAGTTCCGAGAAAAAATTAAGAGGCATTCCGTAGAAGGAATTAGCAACACCAACAAGTAGGTCCGAATCTTATTTCTGTCCACTTTTGAATGGATAAAAAGGTAGTTGCACTTAATTAAAAGAGCTTTTTTTCAAGTGATCTTTCAAGTTTGGTCGACTTAAATCGGAAATATTGTTTTCAGGAAAAGCATGAAATTTTCGGAGCAAATTATATTCGATTCAGTTCAGTGCAATATTCAAAAAAATGGATAACCAAATTTAACTTCAGTCTACTTCTCATGGAATGCCTTTTTTAATTGCAAAACATAAAAAGGATTACAAAAAGAGCCCGGGAAAATGAACTCTAATACAGGGACTTTCAAGGGAACGCAAGTTGACCAAAAGAAAGAGATGGAGTGCAAACTAACTGACACCATTGACTACTTCTTTTTCCGGCTCATCAGCACCCGACACTTCTGATATTGCACCGACAACATGGGATACAACGTATCAAAGACGCTGATTGAATAAGGGTTCATTAATTGAGCTTCAAAAATAGCATGAGGTCTTATGCCAAATAATTATGTATTTCACGGAATTTTCGATTTCTTGAATAAATAAAGTCCCGAAACAGATGGGAAATTTTAAAGGCCATATTTCAAGCCTTTGTGTTATATTTTTAGATATTTCTTAAGCGCGAAATTCCTAAATATAATTGTATTATTTCATAAAAACAAGGAATTGCAAGAAAAGAAAGGGCAAGAAATTGGCAACCAGGTATATTGGCCTCGTAGACACCACGAGCTGTGGAGTTTCCAATGAGGCGCATGCTCTGCACTTGTTCCGGCGTCCACGAGTCCAGGTTTACCGATTTCACCTGCCATCATTATACCTTTCCTTGCCTTCTCTACATTTAGTGAAGTAAGAATATGACCTTTCATCCAGAGCATGAAAGATAATGGGGGAAAAGAGAGGTTTGAGACCTTGGAAATGTGGACGCCGAGGTTGCGATGGATGCCAGCACATCGAATGCATAGAAAGATGCCTAAGTTCCAACTGGCCCATCTGCAAAAGCTCTTCAACCTCACCTATCTATTCCTCCTTCCAATCAACTGTGCAGGCTCACCTGGGTCCTTTCGCATCGCAGTCCGCACAGAAGCGGTTCTCCTCCTCCTTCAGCATGTTCACCTAGAAACACCACCATTCTGATTCACGCATCTCCTCACATTCGTCTTCAAACTTTCACGCTACATCAGGCCTGGTCATTCGCAGTTTAACTGAGCAAGTACATAAAAATGAAAAGAAAAATGACCAGTTCCTCCTGAAGTTTTGTCTGGATGAGCTTCAGTTTCTCCTGCTCCATTTTCGACAGCCCCAGGCCGCGTGACATTTTTTACAGCAGCCTCTCAACACTTCAATGCACTTCTGCAATAACTTCCGCCTACGCATGCCTCCTTTCATACTCTACCACCTACATGAGTGTTCCAGCTCATGAATAACACTTTTACCATCATGGCGATTATGCTGACGTAGAAATAAGCTCAATATAGAGTGGTTATTGGCATCGAAAAGGTTTTCCGCTTTGTAAGAAAGGCTGCAGACAGCCTAGCTCAGCAGGGGACATGAAAGACAAAGAGGAAGGTGAAAAAAGACGCAGACACTGCGTTTCGCCCCAACGCACAACTCCCGGCCATATAGAAAGAAGGCTTGACGATTGATCATGCCGCCCGGAGCCTGCTCTCATATCCACCTCATCTTATCATCAGCCTACATACAGACCGACTTCCTGTGACACCTAGCCAGCCTCTCCGCCCAAACTCCCCTGCCAACAGGCAGGGCGGAAAAGGGGAGGACCGGTGTGGAGTTAGAGGCCCGCTGCGTGAGAAGAATTAGGCGTTTGCCAGCAAACATAGGGGCAGGGGGAGACCTCCACGGAGTAGCCCCTTCACTTGCCTGAACGTCCTCGCCTCACCTCCAACACTCCTCCCTCTTGCGCAGATTACCTCTGCTTAGGTAGATAAAAAAGAAGCACTGGGCTGACGAAAGGAGCTGCTGCATGCGGATCACGCGACTGCTGCGCGCCTGGAAAGAGCCTCGGTTGGGTCTTTGCACCTTTTTCGTTTGGGCAGATATAAGAAGGAGGATGCAGGTTTACCCAGCTGCCAAAAGGCTACGACTTCGGAGGCATCGTTCCCTGGGGCGGCATCGGCTTCACCTGCATCTCGCTTACTGTCCTCTTCTACGCCATCGACTTTGGCCCAGATCGGCCTGACACCTGGGCTGGACGGTTCATCCTCTTTCCTACCAAAAGGCTACGACTTCGGAGGCATCGTTCCCTGGGTGATCTTACGATAGAAAATCCCCTTGCAATTGAGACCTTCCCCTTGCGAACTGCTGTCCGTTTTCAGCCAAAAACTTTTCTGATTTCAAATTCGGCTTACGATAGACTCAAATTTTCTAGTTTTTTCCGATTTCAATCCCCTTACGATAGGATGGGCCTGGATTGCAAGGGAATGCTGAAAAAATCACTTCTATCGTAAGAGAACTGTCCGTTTTGGTGAAAACAGAAGGTGTATTGCAAGGGAATTGGACTTTTTGTAGCAGTTGAAAAGAGATGCCCCTAACCGTCTTTTTTCAAACTTTGAAGTAGTTTCTTAGCTTGATACTGCGTTACAGATTACTTTTTGTGCTTTGCAATATTGACAAAAGTTGTGTATTTATTCGTCCTCTTTAAAATGAGCCCAAAAATGTTTGCGTACAATAAATATTAGACAAATGAGAACAAGTTTTGTGATATGACCCAAATTTTTCAGCCAAGCGGCTGCGAAATTCCCTTACGATCGACTTTTGTGAAGGGCTGCAGCAGTGAATTTTGAAGGCAATATTCTCTAACTTGCAAGCGAATGAGAATGTTAGCTGTCAAAATCAGGAAGAATGCTATTAGAAATACAATCTCCTAGAACCAATGCCAAATTGCGGAAAATAAAGGCCGAGCTCAACTGGCTCAACTGACTGACTGATAATGAAGCTTCTAAGATCACAAAATATTCTCGGCTGTTGCCATCAAATGCATGGCCTCAACTCACTGAAACAAAAATTGTGAGCAGAAGGGCAAAAGAGGTTCGGACAATTGCTTTCTGTCATCGTTTCCATTGCATTTGCAGTATCAATAAAAATAATGAGCAACTTTTAAAATTTAAAATTTTTGTGCATACTGAGTTTGCAAAATTTTGGTAATAAGGGCTCAAAACTTTCGGAAGAAATTAGTATTCCAGTCTCATAAGGCTACACCCGTAGAAAATAAAAATGCAATTAGACTTGCAGATTAGGCTAAGATATGCGCAAGGCCGGATACAGGATAAACCAGGCGATTGCAAGAGAAAGCATTCAATCGTAAGGGGAAGTGAAAACGGAAACTACTATTTTGCAGTGATTGCCAAAGCAGAAAAATAGCTTGTCTTCTGATCGAAATTCTCCTCTTGCAATAGCTTTGATTTCGATTGCAAGAGGAGATTTGAAAACGGATTCCTCAAAATCGATCGGAAGTTCCTATCTGACTGAGCCAGATTGCAAGATCACCCTGGGGCGGCATCGGCTTCACCTGCGTCTCGCTTACAGTCCTCTTCTACGCCATCGACTTTGGCCCGGATCGGCCTGACACCTGGGCTGGACGGTTCATCCTCTTTCCTACCAAAAGGCTACGACTTCGGAGGCATCGTTCCCTGGGGCGGCATCGGCTTCACCTGCGTCTCGCTTACAGTCCTCTTCTACGCCATCGACTTTGGCCCGGATCGGCCTGACACCTGGGCTGGACGGTTCATCCTCTTTCCTACCAAAAGGCTACGACTTCGGAGGCATCGTTCCCTGGGGCGGCATCGGCTTCACCTGCGTCTCGCTTACAGTCCTCTTCTACGCCATCGACTTTGGCCCGGATCGGCCTGACACCTGGGCTGGACGGTTCATCCTCTTTCCTACCAAAAGGCTACGACTTCGGAGGCATCGTTCCCTGGGGCGGCATCGGCTTCACCTGCGTCTCGCTTACAGTCCTCTTCTACGCCATCGACTTTGGCCCGGATCGGCCTGACACCTGGGCTGGACGGTTCATCCTCTTTCCTACCAAAAGGCTACGACTTCGGAGGCATCGTTCCCTGGGGCGGCATCGGCTTCACCTGCGTCTCGCTTACAGTCCTCTTCTACGCCATCGACTTTGGCCCGGATCGGCCTGACACCTGGGCTGGACGGTTCATCCTCTTTCCTACCAAAAGGCTACGACTTCGGAGGCATCGTTCCCTGGGGCGGCATCGGCTTCACCTGCGTCTCGCTTACAGTCCTCTTCTACGCCATCGACTTTGGCCCGGATCGGCCTGACACCTGGGCTGGACGGTTCATCCTCTTTCCTACCAAAAGGCTACGACTTCGGAGGCATCGTTCCCTGGGGCGGCATCGGCTTCACCTGCGTCTCGCTTACAGTCCTCTTCTACGCCATCGACTTTGGCCCGGATCGGCCTGACACCTGGGCTGGACGGTTCATCCTCTTTCCTACCAAAAGGCTACGACTTCGGAGGCATCGTTCCCTGGGGCAGCATCGGCTTCACCTGCGTCTCGCTTACTGTCCTCTTCTACGCCATCGACTTTGGCCTGGATCGGCCTGACACCTGGGCTGGACGGTTCATCCTCTTTCCTACCAAAAGGCTACGACTTCGGAGGCATCGTTCCCTGGGGCGGCATCGGCTTCACCTGCGTCTCGCTTACAGTCCTCTTCTACGCCATCGACTTTGGCCCGGATCGGCCTGACACCTGGGCTGGACGGTTCATCCTCTTTCCTACCAAAAGGCTACGACTTCGGAGGCATCGTTCCCTGGGGCGGCATCGGCTTCACCTGCGTCTCGCTTACAGTCCTCTTCTACGCCATCGACTTTGGCCCGGATCGGCCTGACACCTGGGCTGGACGGTTCATCCTCTTTCCTACCAAAAGGCTACGACTTCGGAGGCATCGTTCCCTGGGGCAGCATCGGCTTCACCTGCGTCTCGCTTACTGTCCTCTTCTACGCCATCGACTTTGGCCTGGATCGGCCTGACACCTGGGCTGGACGGTTCATCCTCTTTCCTACCAAAAGGCTACGACTTCGGAGGCATCGTTCCCTGGGGCGGCATCGGCTTCACCTGCGTCTCGCTTACAGTCCTCTTCTACGCCATCGACTTTGGCCCGGATCGGCCTGACACCTGGGCTGGACGGTTCATCCTCTTTCCTACCAAAAGGCTACGACTTCGGAGGCATCGTTCCCTGGGGCGGCATCGGCTTCACCTGCGTCTCGCTTACTGTCCTCTTCTACGCCATCGACTTTGGCCTGGATCGGCCTGACACCTGGGCTGGACGGTTCATCCTCTTTCCTACCAAAAGGCTACGACTTCGGAGGCATCGTTCCCTGGGGCGGCATCGGCTTCACCTGCGTCTCGCTTACAGTCCTCTTCTACGCCATCGACTTTGGCCCGGATCGGCCTGACACCTGGGCTGGACGGTTCATCCTCTTTCCTACCAAAAGGCTACGACTTCGGAGGCATCGTTCCCTGGGGCGGCATCGGCTTCACCTGCATCTCGCTTACAGTCCTCTTCTACGCCATCGACTTTGGCCCGGATCGGCCTGACACCTGGGCTGGACGGTTCATCCTCTTTCCTACCAAAAGGCTACGACTTCGGAGGCATCGTTCCCTGGGGCAGCATCGGCTTCACCTGCGTCTCGCTTACTGTCCTCTTCTACGCCATCGACTTTGGCCTGGATCGGCCTGACACCTGGGCTGGACGGTTCATCCTCTTTCCTACCAAAAGGCTACGACTTCGGAGGCATCGTTCCCTGGGGCGGCATCGGCTTCACCTGCGTCTCGCTTACTGTCCTCTTCTACGCCATCGACTTTGGCCTGGATCGGCCTGACACCTGGGCTGGACGGTTCATCCTCTTTCCTACCAAAAGGCTACGACTTCGGAGGCATCGTTCCCTGGGGCGGCATCGGCTTCACCTGCGTCTCGCTTACAGTCCTCTTCTACGCCATCGACTTTGGCCCGGATCGGCCTGACACCTGGGCTGGACGGTTCATCCTCTTTCCTACCAAAAGGCTACGACTTTGGAGGCATCGTTCCCTGGGGCAGCATCGGCTTCACCTGCGTCTCGCTTACAGTCCTCTTCTACGCCATCGACTTTGGCCCGGATCGGCCTGACACCTGGGCTGGACGGTTCATCCTCTTTCCTACCAAAAGGCTACGACTTCGGAGGCATCGTTCCCTGGGGCGGCATCGGCTTCACCTGCGTCTCGCTTACAGTCCTCTTCTACGCCATCGACTTTGGCCCGGATCGGCCTGACACCTGGGCTGGACGGTTCATCCTCTTTCCTACCAAAAGGCTACGACTTCGGAGGCATCGTTCCCTGGGGCAGCATCGGCTTCACCTGCGTCTCGCTTACTGTCCTCTTCTACGCCATCGACTTTGGCCTGGATCGGCCTGACACCTGGGCTGGACGGTTCATCCTCTTTCCTACCAAAAGGCTACGACTTCGGAGGCATCGTTCCCTGGGGCGGCATCGGCTTCACCTGCGTCTCGCTTACAGTCCTCTTCTACGCCATCGACTTTGGCCCGGATCGGCCTGACACCTGGGCTGGACGGTTCATCCTCTTTCCTACCAAAAGGCTACGACTTCGGAGGCATCGTTCCCTGGGGCGGCATCGGCTTCACCTGCGTCTCGCTTACTGTCCTCTTCTACGCCATCGACTTTGGCCTGGATCGGCCTGACACCTGGGCTGGACGGTTCATCCTCTTTCCTACCAAAAGGCTACGACTTCGGAGGCATCGTTCCCTGGGGCGGCATCGGCTTCACCTGCGTCTCGCTTACAGTCCTCTTCTACGCCATCGACTTTGGCCCGGATCGGCCTGACACCTGGGCTGGACGGTTCATCCTCTTTCCTACCAAAAGGCTACGACTTCGGAGGCATCGTTCCCTGGGGCGGCATCGGCTTCACCTGCGTCTCGCTTACTGTCCTCTTCTACGCCATCGACTTTGGCCTGGATCGGCCTGACACCTGGGCTGGACGGTTCATCCTCTTTCCTACCAAAAGGCTACGACTTCGGAGGCATCGTTCCCTGGGGCGGCATCGGCTTCACCTGCGTCTCGCTTACAGTCCTCTTCTACGCCATCGACTTTGGCCCGGATCGGCCTGACACCTGGGCTGGACGGTTCATCCTCTTTCCTACCAAAAGGCTACGACTTCGGAGGCATCGTTCCCTGGGGCGGCATCGGCTTCACCTGCGTCTCGCTTACAGTCCTCTTCTACGCCATCGACTTTGGCCCGGATCGGCCTGACACCTGGGCTGGACGGTTCATCCTCTTTCCTACCAAAAGGCTACGACTTCGGAGGCATCGTTCCCTGGGGCGGCATCGGCTTCACCTGCGTCTCGCTTACAGTCCTCTTCTACGCCATCGACTTTGGCCCGGATCGGCCTGACACCTGGGCTGGACGGTTCATCCTCTTTCCTACCAAAAGGCTACGACTTCGGAGGCATCGTTCCCTGGGGCGGCATCGGCTTCACCTGCGTCTCGCTTACAGTCCTCTTCTACGCCATCGACTTTGGCCCGGATCGGCCTGACACCTGGGCTGGACGGTTCATCCTCTTTCCTACCAAAAGGCTACGACTTCGGAGGCATCGTTCCCTGGGGCAGCATCGGCTTCACCTGCGTCTCGCTTACTGTCCTCTTCTACACCATCGACTTTGGCCTGGATCGGCCTGACACCTGGGCTGGACGGTTCATCCTCTTCTACCAAAAGGCTACGACTTCGGAGGCATCGTTCCCTGGGGCGGCATCGGCTTCACCTGCGTCTCGCTTACAGTCCTCTTCTACGCCATCGACTTTGGCCCGGATCGGCCTGACACCTGGGCTGGACGGTTCATCCTCTTTCCTACCAAAAGGCTACGACTTCGGAGGCATCGTTCCCTGGGGCGGCATCGGCTTCACCTGCGTCTCGCTTACAGTCCTCTTCTACGCCATCGACTTTGGCCCGGATCGGCCTGACACCTGGGCTGGACGGTTCATCCTCTTTCCTACCAAAAGGCTACGACTTCGGAGGCATCGTTCCCTGGGGCAGCATCGGCTTCACCTGCGTCTCGCTTACTGTCCTCTTCTACGCCATCGACTTTGGCCTGGATCGGCCTGACACCTGGGCTGGACGGTTCATCCTCTTTCCTACCAAAAGGCTACGACTTCGGAGGCATCGTTCCCTGGGGCGGCATCGGCTTCACCTGCGTCTCGCTTACAGTCCTCTTCTACGCCATCGACTTTGGCCCGGATCGGCCTGACACCTGGGCTGGACGGTTCATCCTCTTTCCTACCAAAAGGCTACGACTTCGGAGGCATCGTTCCCTGGGGCGGCATCGGCTTCACCTGCGTCTCGCTTACTGTCCTCTTCTACGCCATCGACTTTGGCCTGGATCGGCCTGACACCTGGGCTGGACGGTTCATCCTCTTTCCTACCAAAAGGCTACGACTTCGGAGGCATCGTTCCCTGGGGCGGCATCGGCTTCACCTGCGTCTCGCTTACAGTCCTCTTCTACGCCATCGACTTTGGCCCGGATCGGCCTGACACCTGGGCTGGACGGTTCATCCTCTTTCCTACCAAAAGGCTACGACTTCGGAGGCATCGTTCCCTGGGGCGGCATCGGCTTCACCTGCGTCTCGCTTACAGTCCTCTTCTACGCCATCGACTTTGGCCTGGATCGGCCTGACACCTGGGCTGGACGGTTCATCCTCTTTCCTACCAAAAGGCTACGACTTCGGAGGCATCGTTCCCTGGGGCGGCATCGGCTTCACCTGCGTCTCGCTTACTGTCCTCTTCTACGCCATCGACTTTGGCCTGGATCGGCCTGACACCTGGGCTGGACGGTTCATCCTCTTTCCTACCAAAAGGCTACGACTTCGGAGGCATCGTTCCCTGGGGCGGCATCGGCTTCACCTGCGTCTCGCTTACAGTCCTCTTCTACGCCATCGACTTTGGCCCGGATCGGCCTGACACCTGGGCTGGACGGTTCATCCTCTTTCCTACCAAAAGGCTACGACTTCGGAGGCATCGTTCCCTGGGGCGGCATCGGCTTCACCTGCGTCTCGCTTACAGTCCTCTTCTACGCCATCGACTTTGGCCCGGATCGGCCTGACACCTGGGCTGGACGGTTCATCCTCTTTCCTACCAAAAGGCTACGACTTCGGAGGCATCGTTCCCTGGGGCGGCATCGGCTTCACCTGCGTCTCGCTTACAGTCCTCTTCTACGCCATCGACTTTGGCCCGGATCGGCCTGACACCTGGGCTGGACGGTTCATCCTCTTTCCTACCAAAAGGCTACGACTTCGGAGGCATCGTTCCCTGGGGCGGCATCGGCTTCACCTGCGTCTCGCTTACTGTCCTCTTCTACGCCATCGACTTTGGCCTGGATCGGCCTGACACCTGGGCTGGACGGTTCATCCTCTTTCCTACCAAAAGGCTACGACTTCGGAGGCATCGTTCCCTGGGGCGGCATCGGCTTCACCTGCGTCTCGCTTACTGTCCTCTTCTACGCCATCGACTTTGGCCTGGATCGGCCTGACACCTGGGCTGGACGGTTCATCCTCTTTCCTACCAAAAGGCTACGACTTCGGAGGCATCGTTCCCTGGGGCGGCATCGGCTTCACCTGCATCTCGCTTACAGTCCTCTTCTACGCCATCGACTTTGGCCCGGATCGGCCTGACACCTGGGCTGGACGGTTCATCCTCTTTCCTACCAAAAGGCTACGACTTCGGAGGCATCGTTCCCTGGGGCGGCATCGGCTTCACCTGCGTCTCGCTTACTGTCCTCTTCTACGCCATCGACTTTGGCCCGGATCGGCCTGACACCTGGGCTGGACGGTTCATCCTCTTTCCTACCAAAAGGCTACGACTTCGGAGGCATCGTTCCCTGGGGCGGCATCGGCTTCACCTGCGTCTCGCTTACTGTCCTCTTCTACGCCATCGACTTTGGCCTGGATCGGCCTGACACCTGGGCTGGACGGTTCATCCTCTTTCCTACCAAAAGGCTACGACTTCGGAGGCATCGTTCCCTGGGGCGGCATCGGCTTCACCTGCGTCTCGCTTACAGTCCTTTTTCTTTTCTTTTATCCATCACAGAGTGAGGAACAAACAGCTGCACGATCAAGGTGCACTGAATTGAAAGTTGGGGGGATGACAGATGAGGCGGGTTTGAAATCATGATGTGTTTGGATCGCCATTGAGCACCACCTCCACAGCAGACAGGAATGCCTTCCGCCCGCCCCTCGCTTCCTCGGCCATCAGCTTTCTCCACCACGTGGCCACCCTCTCAGGCCAGCAGGCACTCCCCGCCCCACGTCCCGCCCTTCCAGTGGCGAAATTGTGCGAACCTCGGAGATTAGAGTTTAGGAGGGGGAAGAGGATGGAATGCCCGTGCCAGTTAGTCTGCTCAGCTTGGGAGGGGGATGTATCGGGTGCAGTGTGGGTTAGGCAGATTAGATAACATTTTCTGATGAGGGCGAGGTCGGCTATTATGCGGCGGCGTTTGAGACTGTCGATGCCTAGGAAGGCCAGTCGACCTGGTTAGCCAGAGGATGGGAGCCTTAGCCGACAACGCCTGAAAATGTTTCTGGTGAACGTTTTTTGCACTTTCTCAATCCGCTTGCATTCGTAGGCTGTTATTGGGGCTCAGAGAGGGGAAGCGTATTCTAAGTGAGGCCTAGAGTATACTGTGAATGCTCTGCACAGGAGATTGGGTGAAGAGGTATGGAGGCATTTTTTTAGTAGGTGGACAACAAAGTTGGCTTTGTTGATGATAGAAGTTATGTGGCTGCTGTGGCTCATGCTGGGTGTGAGCAGGACTCCTAGGTCTCGGACTCCGCCAGTAGGTGCTGGAGGGATGTGGGCTCCGCTCACCCGGTACTCAGGGCACTCCCCTCTGCCAATTCGGTAGCGAGTGCATTTGGAGGGGGCTAGTTTTAGCTGCCAGTCGTTGGCCCAGTTGGAAAGGATGGCAAGGGCTTGGTTTAGGGCCTGTGGGGAGCTGGAGGCGAGTCTTATATCATCAGCATATGCCCATACACCAAGCCCCGCTATGCTTTCCAGCTGCCTGGTTAGGGGGAGCATGTATAAGTTGAAGAGGATGGGTGAGGAGGAGCTGCCTTGTACTATGCTGGAGGTTACAGGTGCTGGAAGAGAGGTTGATTGCTCAACTTTGACCTGCATGCATCTGGCGCTGATAAATTCGCGAATCCAGTGGCAATTAGTTGGGCCTAGGGAGCAGCTAGAGGCAATGTGAATCAGTTTCTCATGGATGACCGAATCGAAAGCCCGCGCCACGTCGACATTGATGACATTTGCGAGGCTGCCTGCGGGGCCCAGCTTGGCGAAATTTCTGATAAGGCAAAAGCCTGGAAGGAAAGCAGGGATGAAGTTGTTGATCTTTGTGGATGAAAGCCATGCATGGATTGGGGGAAAAGGCCAAGAGATTCACAATATTTGTTCAGTAGCCTAGCAATGATCCTATCGAAAATTTTGAGAAGGAATGGAATGAGGCTGAGGAGCTAGGGAGAGCAGCGCTTCCCTTGTCTTAAAGACTGGGTGTATGAGGGATTATGTCCATTGAATGGGTAGGCATTTGCATACCTGGCAAAAGTCGAATAAGAGTCGAATAGGGTAGGCAATGCTGAAAAGGGCAGCCTTGAGGAAGGCAGAAGGGAAGCCATCTGGGCCTAAAGACCGTTTTGGCTTAAGGCCTTTGAGAGCAGCATGGATGTCAAATAGCTCAAGGCTGAGATTGGGCATGAGGCCTGGTGGGCTAGACGGGGTGGGATGGGGTGGCGGGATTTGTGGGAGGTTGCCGTCATCCAGCTGGAGGGCACTGGCAAAATGTGATAGGAGGAGGGCTGCTTTTTTATTGCTTGTGTGCACAAAGGAGGGGCTTGAGGAGGAGGAGGTGGTTGGAGGGGGGTGGGGTGAGGCAGAAGGCTGGGTGGAGTGATAATGAGGGAGGGATGTTATTTTGTTTTTTGCCCATGCGTTTGGAGATTAACCTGTAGAGCCGTTGGGACTGTAGCCAGGGGGCCTTGAAGGAGGTGCTCGTCCTCTCTACTGAGTTCCTTCTGGACCCGTGAGCGAATTAGTCTGCATACGCGGTGATAGGAGCGATACGTGCGATGTGAGCTTTTGCGGGCAGGGAATAGCCTCCATCTCAGTCTGATGAGCGAGAAAGTTCTGGCTGAGAAGGGCCCGGGCTGCATGCGGGAGGGTGAGCGTTGGAGCAGCACAGCATGCTCGACAGCCTCAGCCAGGACAGATTCTAGAACTCCACAGAACTCGTTTGGGTTAGAGCACATATTGGCCAGGGCATCCCAATCGATATTGCCAAGAAAGGATGATAGCTTCTCCGAGTCAAGCTTGTGCCATAGCCTTGCCGGGGGGCGGGAGCTAGAGGCAAAGGACCCATGGTGGTGTGCTGGAGGGCTGGGGAGTGGGAGAGTTGCACTGACTGACTTATGGTCGCTGAGGAGGAGTTTCGGGCCCACTGAAGCTGAGAGAGGAGGCCACTCGCTGGTGGAGAGGATGACATCGAGAATGTTTGTGCCCCTAGTTGGCTCACTCACTAGTTGGGATAGGCCATGGGTTGAGCAGAAGGTAAGAAACTCTCTCCCTAAGGCGGATCTAGCAGTGCGGGTGGGCCAGTCAATGCTGGGGAGGTTGATGTCACCAAGCAGGAGTGTGGGGAGGCAGGGCTTTGAATTGAGGAGGCGGGAGAGGGTTGAGAGGCTGTGTTGAAGGAGGGGTGGCCGTTGATTAGGGGGGCGGTACCAGCAGATGAGGCGGACTGGAGGGGCAGTTGGGGAGCTAGCTATGTGGACTGCGCAGATTTCTATGTTCTCTAGTGGTTCAAGTGGATGGGGCTCTGGCAGGGGGCATGTGAAGGAGTGGAGTTTGGAAGAGACTAGAATGAGGGTACCTCCACCTAGGGAAGGGCGATCATATCGGTAAACATGGTACAAGCCCTCTGGGTCAAAGATGGTGAAGGGGAAGTCGGGAGGGAGCCAAGATTCACAGATGCAGATGATGTCAAAAGACTTTGAGGAGAGGAGGGCTTTGAGAAGTTGGAGCTTAGGCTTTTTGGTGGAGCAGCTGCGGAGCCCTCTGGCATTGAGTAGGAGGAGGTGGCGGGTTAGGCTTCCCCAAAAGGGGCAGGCTGGGAGAGGGGGGCTGATTGGGAAGGTGGGGGGTGTGGGGCTATTAGTGGTGGTGGTGCTGAGGTTGGGCGGGAGTCCTTGCTGCTGGAGGGGAGGTCGGCGCTGCTGGAGGGGGACTTGGAGGCGTTGGCTGTGTTGGCGTTCATGGTGCTGGCCCAGCTGCCGTCGTGGAGAGGTGGGAGAGGGGCTGAGGGGCTGAGGGGGGCGGTGAGGGATTGGGGGGCTGTTGGTTGGTGGGAGGAGGGTGGGAGGGGGGCCTGCGAGGGGGCAGGGCTGTCCGTCCAGGCCTTGTCCACTAGACCGTCCGTGACCTTTAGCAGCGGGAAGCCAGGGCGTTTGTAGTTGATGCGGTAGAGGGAGGTGGAGTTGGTGGGGAGTGCTGCAGTGAGCTCGGCTCTGCGCGCAGCCCGAACCTTCAGCAGTGCAGTTTCTTGAGGTGTGCGGTCAGGCCGAATGTAGACGCCGCGGAAGTCGGTGGCATCTGCGAGGGCTTTTGCGGCTTCCAGAACTTGTAGCTGTTCGGCAGGGGAGTTTAGGGTGATGCGTAGGAGAGGGGGGTGTGTGGGAGTGGCCTGGTCTGTGCGTTGGCGGTGGGGGAGGCACAGGGCAGCGGCCACGCGGAGGGTGGGGGGAAGGGGGAGGGCTTGGAGGAGGTCTGCAGCGGTTTGACGGGGGTCCTCTCCTTCCGTGGAGGGGAGGCCAAGGACAATCACAGACTTGATGCGCTCTTCTTCCTTTGCGCAGAGATTCAGCTGCTGCATGAGGGTTTTGGGGGCAGCTGGAGTGGAGCTGGGAGGGGCCAGGGAGGCAGCAACGGCGGCATAGGATGTGCGGGGGCGAGGGGGGCGAAGGAGGAAGTCTGTGAGGGCCTCAAGCTTGGTCTCCATGGAGGTCAGGCGGGCGTTTGTGCTGTTCACGTGAGCGGCAGGGAGTAGGTCTGTGGAGGGCGCGTGTCTGGGCAGGGAGTCTGAGGGGGGAGGGAGGGAGGGGGGGCGGTGGGCTGCGACGGTGGGTGGGGGGCAACTTGGCAGGCGAAGCAAACTACCTTCATGAAGGTAAGGTGTAGGGCGGAGGTCAGCTGTTTGGCTGGAATTCGCTTGTCGCAGGTGCAGGGCAGGCAGTAGGACTTGAGGCAGAGGAAGCAGGTGATGCCGTTGACGTGTGGGGTGATGCGGGTGCGGATGTCGGCGTCGCAGGAGAAGCAGGTGGCGTCTGGGGCGTCGTTGGGCTCGCTTCGTTGGGCCTCGTTCCATTTCCGCTTCTTCTTGGAGGGGCTTTTACCCTTGGCCATGGTGGCCAGGGAGGGGGGGATTTTTAGGAGAGGCGCGCAGAGTGAGGAGAGGCGCGCAGAGTGAGGAGAGGCGCGCAGAGTGAGGAGAGGCGCGCAGAGTCACAAACAACCAGAAAACCTACACAAACACACAAACACGGGGACACACTCACACCCTACGCCATCGACTGCCAACCCACCACGACTCCACCTCACAAAAAACCGAAAAACCCCCACCTCCCCCCCCTCCCTCTAAAATTTTCCTACAAAATATCTACGCCATCGACTTTGGCCCGGATCGGCCTGACACCTGGGCTGGACGGTTCATCCTCTTTCCTACCAAAAGGCTACGACTTCGGAGGCATCGTTCCCTGGGGCGGCATCGGCTTCACCTGCGTCTCGCTTACTGTCCTCTTCTACGCCATCGATATGCGTATCAGGTCGCTGGTTGCATTATCCGTCGCAGCTCGTCTGTCTTATGTTTCAAAACTTTCTAGTTTTATGTTAATTTTGATTAAATCCATGAGTTTTTGGGTGTGTCCATGTAACTTGAAACAGTTGGGTAGAGGTTTTCTTAGCAAAAATAACCAAATAATTGCAAATTGAGGCACAGATTAGCCAAAACATGAAGCATCTGAGCACTGGGTAGGACCAAATTTCTCTCTCAGCAACCCATCTGACTGTCCTCACTACTGGAGGAAAGCAAGCGATCGCTCCCAACTGCGCAGAATTCACTGAAACGACAGGAATTACGGCGGTGACTCGTACATGCCTACCTCCATCTCACCTTCCAGAGTTTCAGTGCAGACATCACTGGCATAGTTCATTAGCTCAAAATTTGCATCGTTGGATAACCATGATTCGTTAGAAACAGGATGAATCTTAAAATTGGAAACAGTGTATGGGGTACATTTTTGGGAGCATTTGCTAGTGCTGAACAATATACAATTCTTCAATCCCCTAATAGCTATGGACACGTAATACCAGCAGATTCTTAAATGAAAATTTCAAACAGGTAAAATGTTTTTGGGAAATTGAGTCAATAAAATGTGATGCGCAAAACGGGGTTAAAGCAGAGGATATAATGGGTTTGGGGGCTGGACAGCGGCTCGTTCAACGCTCGCGCCCGTCACGACTGCCCTCCACCGCTCGTTCCTGATAACTTTGCAGCTGTTGTGAAAAAGCTCTGATCTTCAGTTTCATTTTGAGTCTGATTTGAATGCGTCTTAAATTGAATCTAATAAGCAATTAGTGCTGCCAAGGAGGCTTGGGTCCAGCCATTTCTTTCGCTTTCTGAACTATCAACTCCCACTGGTTAACAGGCGCCTTCCAGAAATATCTCAAATAGAAGCTGTAGTAAAGTGCGTTCTGAGCAGCTATCTGCTTGTGAATTCGTTCTGAACGGCGGTTCTTGGATGGCTGCTTTCGCTGGCCTTCCCACCATCTAATGCCACAGTTTGGGTTCCAAGGAAGAGGAACGAGCTCATGAGTGATCTTAAGTTTGGAAAGATGCGCCTGGAAGTCTGGCAGGTCAGGGGTGAGGATGTATCTAAGGATAGCGTGGTTGAGGTTGTCCATGCGAACGATGCGAAACGGACCGTCCCATCTCAATGGATCCCTCTTATGAATGTGGCTTCCTTCCACCTTCTTTCTCACCATCGCACCCTCCATCATCTCAACGGGCATATACATCTTACTCGACCACTTTCCGGCTATCTCAGCCTCCGACTTTCTAGCCTCCTCTCTCATTCGCTCCTCTGCTTTCACCAACCGCAGCACCATCTGGCGCTGGGTGGTCTCCTCCTCTGAATAGCTCATGGCTGCCTCTAATATGGCCTCTGATGGCATGCGCATGTCGGTTTTGAACATGGCAAAGTAGGGCGAAACGCCGATGGATCTATGGCCGGCCGCACGATAGGGCATGAGGGAAAGATTGATGAATCTGTCCGGAGCTATCCAATCGGATTTATCCATGCCACTCAAGTCTCTAACTACCTCTGAAATCACGTGTTTGACGCGCTGCAGCGTAACCAGTTTCTTAGCCGCCGCTTCACAGCCTCCATTCGCCTTCTGATTTTGAGGACTGCAGGTATAAACCTCCGCTCCTATCTGCTCCATAATCTTAGTGAACAGAGCGGAAGTGAAAACGCTTCCAGCATCCGCGCCTATCACTTTGGGAACGCCGAAAATGGAAATGGCGAACTCTAATAGCTTGTAGGCCACGTGATCTGCATCTAATCGAGTCAAGTAGTTGGTAAAGGCGAATTTGGATCTTTTGTCGATGATGAGCAAAGTTCCGACATGCCCGTCTTCCGTCCTCTCATATGGACCAATGATGTCCACTTGGATGTGCTCCCAATTTCGCTCTGGCCAAGGCAAAGGATGAAGCAAAGGCGTAGTGAGCTTGTTGGCGTTCTTAGTACTAGCACAAAGAGCACAGCATCGGGTGTACTCGTTTATGTCCACGCCCATGCCAAACCAATAGGTGATGGCGGACAACTGAGTGTACATCTTATCGGCGGACTGGTGCATGCCGCCCATGTGGGAGTCATGGGACTCGAGCAACATCTTAGTCTGCAAGGACGCCGGACAGACCGGCACTTCCTTCAGGTCCAGCATCTTCATTAACACCCCATCATCCCTCACTCTCAATCCTTCCTTTCTTAGCTTCTCCAGGACTTTCTCGCTTCCCGTCTCAAATTCATGGAATCGCTTAGCTATCCATGGGTCTTCCTCCTGGATCTGCCTTGTAAGGTTCTGAATGGAGTTTTCCGTTTGACAGCCGACACTCTTCATCTGAACGGGGCCGTCGGTTCTTTGAGGCTCTGCCACGACGGGCGGATCAACGACCACCTCCTCTTCAACGACAGGCAATCTAGGAAGAACTCCCGGAAACCTTTCGTCTTCTCCTGCCCTCACTCTCCCACTTCTTAGCCTCATAGGGAGAATGGAAAAAGGCGTATCTGAAGCGAAGCGCTCTGGAATGGATGCCAAGGTGAAAGTGGTATAGATGGGCTCGTGATGCGGATTGGTGAGCGGATGAATGCCCTGGTTCTCTAAGCTCATCGTCTCCTCCGCCCTCTTCTCAGCCATATCCTCTCTTAGCTTCCTCCCTGGATAAGGATCACTCCAAATCCTGGACAAAAGGTCCGGGAGTCTGTGGGCAGCCGCATCGCCTTTCACGTACTTGATGTCTAAGGAATAGGCACTCAATTGAGACCTCCATCTAGCCACTCTGGGACTGGGCGAACGACAGGTGTGGAGATGCTCGTGGCTCTTATGGTCCGTGAAAACCTGAATAGGTGTGACCATGGGATAAAGAAACCACTTCCTGTGGTGCAGGATGCCAAAGTAGATGGCGTAGCACTCTTTCTCAAACACCGACATTTGTCGCTCTGGGAGTGTAAATCTGTGGGCGGCGAATGACAACGGAGCCTCTGAACCGTCCGGCTGGCATTGAGTGACCATACAGCCCATAGCCTCATAACTGGCGTCACAGCGCAAAATGAATTGCGAGTCTGAACGTGGAAAGGCCAGCAAAGTTGCATCTGATAGGAGGTCCTTCGTCGCCTGGAAGGCTTTCGCCTCCGTCTCACCCCATTGCCAGGCTACCCCCTTCCTCAACAGCTCATAGAGGGGCGAAGTGGTGTGGTAGTATTTGGGCAAATAAGCCATCCAATACTGCACTGCGGCCAGGAATGACTTTAGTGCACGCGGATTGTCTGGGGCAGGCTTGGCGGACAAAATGGCCGTTCGCTCCTTGTCCGGCTGAACTCCCTCCTTTCCTCTCACTTCAAAGCCCAACCACTTGACCGACTTCTTACAGAGCTGCGCCTTCGCTGCGGAAATCTTAATGCCAGCTTCTCTCAACCTCTGCATGGCCAGCTTCAAATGCTGAAGATGGAGGGAGAATGAAGAAACGACGTGTTTCTGAGGCTTCGTATAGATAGCCATGTCGTCGGCATAGGAGAGGACGAATCTTTGCAGGTACTCAGCCATGATGGTGTCAATGGCATACTGCCAGAAATGACTGGCGTACTTCAACCCCTGCGGAACCCTCTGAAAGACATACGACTGCCCTAAGGCTCTGAATCCAGCCAAGTCTTGGCTCCCTTCCTCTAACTTAAGCGTAAAGAACGCGTTGCAGGCATCTAAAATGGAGATGTAATCGGATCCAGCCAGTAGTTCAATGGCGTCACGGATCTTCATGGCGTTCCAGTTTTGATACTCTGAAGGCTTCAGACTGGAATTGACAGGGATGAGGTTGAGGCAAAAGCGCCAATTGTCGGGATGGGTGAGGTCTTCATCGGGCTTCGTACGCTTAGGCACCAGCACCACCTTGCTAGCGTAGCTGCTCAATTTCTTAGCTACCACCCCTTGCTCCTCTAATTCCTCTATCTTCTGTCTAAGAATGGCCGTCTCCAAGTCCGAAAATGTCTGAATTCGGCAAGGAATGTTCTTAAGGTAAGATTCTAAGCGAAATCGAAAGAAATCGCAGGTTCCCACGTCCTTTTTGGACTTGCTGAAAATGTCCTTGAAAGAACAAATCAGCTCCTGGAGGTCCGCCCGCTCCTTCTTGGAAAGATGGGACATGTCTAAGTTATGCAGATGACAGTCGGGGTCCCTGCACTTCCCATCGGGTCCACTTTCTCCTCCTTCACTCATCATAGCTGTCTGAGATGGATGATCTAAGAGCAGGTCTTTCGTCAAGGGAATGAAGGGATAGTCAGTGGCATTCTCTGCCTTCCCTACGATGGTTCCTAGAGGAAGGATCTGACGGTCGGCGGAATTGTTGATAAGGCTAATGCAAGCCTGTCCGTTCACTGCGAAGCCCACTACTGCCGATGGAACATAGGCCCTCTCCTCAATCAAGTCTTCCTGCCCTTCAGGCAAAGTGAAATCCCCGTAGGGAACGGTGGTTTGAGGTCGGGATTCATCGCCGTCCAAAGCATTCTCCACGACCGTTATCTTACCAGCCATTTCCACACATCCCACCTTCCAAACGGACTGGGAATAAGGCTCTAATATGGTCTCTTGGAGGAGGAATACGTCTGATGTTTCCTCTCCTTCTCCTCCACTGGAAACCTCTGTATCCTCGTCTAGGTCAATGCCTGACTCCTTCCCTGGATCTAATGAGTCGGGGATGGGCTCTAACGTCTTATCTGCAGGCATGGAGGACACTTCTTCCTCTTTCTCACCGCCCGTCGCTGCAGTTGGCGTTACACTCTCCTTCCCGCCTTTCGTTCCCGGGGCAAACCTCACCTCCTTCTCATTTAACTCCCTTTCCCTTTCTCCCTCATCTGGTGAGGAAGGTAATGGAGGTGATGGTGTTGGCGAGGGTAGAGGGGATGAGGATTCCTCGTGTCTAACGTGAACGGTTTCAGGGCAATCTGACGACGGATACTCAGGCGGTCCCGGCTCCATCACCTCCGTTCCGAACGTCAAGGTTCTCTTAGCTCCATCCAAAATCAATGGAGGAGGTGGATTGAAAGGATCATCCCCAGGCTGTTGCTGAAGGAAGTCCATGCCCAAAATACCCTTAATCGGATCCTTGTCAGCGGCCGGTAAGAGCTTCGCTTTCACCGTCTTCTGATAACCGCCCATTTGCAAGCACAAGCTCACTTCCGTGGTCTTATAGACTTCTGCACCTATGCCCGTCAAAGACACATTGTATCTAAGGACCTGCGGTTGAGGAGTGATCTGAGCGAAGAGAACTCTGGAAACTAAGGTGACCTGACTTCCAGAGTCCACCAAAAATTTGGTGATGACATGGTTGTCTTCAACCCCTGGAGGGATCTGAGCTGGCGGGCACATAAGGAAAATGTTGCCCCAATAGCGGTTCTCATGGTTGGTAGTCGCTGTGCAGGTGATGTAATAGGAGGAGAAAAGGGGCATGGTTGAAAGGGGCTGTTGTAGCATGACGTCGGGTTCCTCTCCGACCTCCATTCTCAGTCTCGCTACATCCACTGACCTGTCCTCCAGCCTCTGAACAGCACACTCCACGTGCTCCGTTCTTTCTTCCAACTGCGCCAACATCTGCTCCATATCGGCAGCTGCCTGCTGGGAATCGCTTTCCTCGTCTTCCTCCATTCTCAATCTCCTCTCCAACGCTCTTCCTCGCTCTACCCTCCGCACGGCCTCTTCTAACTGTGCCTCTGTCTGACTCATCCTCAGCTTCTCCTCTGTCGCTCTCCTCTTCTCCACTCTCTGAACGACTTCTTCCAGCTGAGTCTCAACCTGAGTCATCCCCAGTCTCTCTCTTCCGGTTTCCACTCCAGCGAAGTGGACCGAATTGTCTGCTGGGCGGAATCTAACAGCGGTTCTAAGAGTGCTTCGTCTGGGCGTGCACGGCTGAGCAGCAATGGCCGTGCCTACTCTCACCTCACCAGCCGTGCCTACTCGCATCTCACCAGCGGGATCTGAGGTTGCTTCCTCTTCTTCCCCCTCTTCTACTGTCTCTCCAGCCTCCTCCCTAGAGAAACTGTCGTGGACGTAGATGCATGAAGCACAGCAGCAATGAACGCCGGTGCAGCAGCAAGGCTCTAATAGATCATAGCACTTGCAGCAAAGGTGGAGCGCTCCGTAGTAGGGGAACAGGCAAGAGGTGAGCCACCAATTTGGGTGTTGTCTTGGCTCACAAGAGCACTTCCAATCGTAGCAGGTTCTAAGACACAGGAAGTGACAGGCCAAACAGGCCAAGAACAGGGCGAAGAGGATTACCCCCAAAGTGATCATGGCTGGGACCCCATCGTCGGGGTTGAGGGTGCTAGCCCTTGCTACTCTCACAAGCTGGGTCTGATTTGTGCCCTGAACGTGAGGGACTGGCAGTGCTCTGGCCAGCGGCAGCCACGAAAAGAAGACTGCCATGAAGAGGAACAATGAGCAGGTGGTGGAGAATGTGGTGTCTTTGGATCTTTGAGATGGTGGCTTGTCGGAAGGAGGTGTACCTGGGAGAGGATCTTTGTGGCGGAGTGCCTCGATCCTGGCGATGAGGACTTGGGCGTCGCGTCGCTCGCGCAGCTGGCGCTTCTTCTCTTCCTCCGCTTCCTTCTTCCTCTTCTCCTCCTCCTCCATCTCTTGCTTCTTCCGCAGGCGCTCCTGATGCTTCTGCTCTTCCAACTGGAGAATACGGCGTAGCTCTGCCATGGGCAGCAGAGCCAACTCCTGCGCCTTCAACGTGGGCTCTAAGACTGTTCTCTCTGAGTTTGTCGGAACTACCTCTTCTGCCAGCACGTCCTCTGCTGGAGGGTCTTGGTTGGAGCACTGGATCTGAACGTCTCTGCCGGCGCAGGCCGCCTGTTCCTCCGCCTGCTTCGCCGCCGCCCAGCTCGGGATGGCCGGGGTCTTGAGCGGGGTCTCAGTTTCTTCTTCGAGGTCGATGCAGGGGCCGCTGTATCTCATCTCGCTGGCTACCGTGTCTTCTTCTTCCATCTCCACGTCTTCCTCCGCTTCATCTTCATCTCCTCCGTCTCCCGGGAGCTGGATCTCATCTCGGCTCTCCTCACGCTCCTCCTCCGTCAAGTGGCTCTGCTGGAGTCCGTCGGGGATGTCTTGCACGCCGGGTGACACGACGAAGGCGATGGCTTGGCGTCGCTGCCGGGCCAGGTGCGGGTAATGGACTGTGCGGGGCCGGTCCTTGAAGTAGTTGCGGTAGCGGAGTGGTCTGCGGTCCTCCGCCGTTCTGAGCGCCCACTGGATGAAGCTGGCGCTTCTCTTGGAGTTGGTGGGGAGGTAGCCGTACTGCTCCAGCCTGTGCACTGCTCCGACGCCCACGTTCATCTGGACGTAGTCGCTGAGGATCACCCGACTACAGAGGAAGTAGTTGACGAGGACGTTCATGCTGTAGATGAAGTGGCCGGCGAGAGAGAGCTCGTGGGAGTCCAAGTCGTAGAGGGTCTGGTTCATGGAGGGGAAGAAGAACGCCGGTTCTTCCTGGCCCGGGCTGTAATGGAAGTCGTGGGGGTTGAGCTTCTTCGGCTGCGCCGGCTCCTCTCCGCGCTTCCTCGCCTCCTCTTCTTCTTTCTTCTGCTTGTCATAGGCTGCATTGCTCTGAGCGCTGAACTCTGAATAGATGAAGCGCTGGATCTTAGCGAGCACGTAGAAGTAGTCCTGGTGATAGTCCAGGCCACTGGTGCACAGGCCATTGCAGGCGTTGGTGTGAGTGCAGGGGGTCTCAGAGGCGAAGTTGGTCGGGTAGGGCGGCGGCGATAGGCAGCCCACCTGGAGCTTCGGATGCTTCTTAACCAGGCGCTTGAGGAAATTTATGAAGGTGTTGGCGAGGCCGTCCACGTCCACCGGGTGCTGGTACAGGAGGTGTCGGGGAAACTGGATGAGGAGTTTGCGGTGCTCGACGTTGCCACCAAAATCGTCGGGCTTCATGATGATGTCGGCGAGGGCGACGAGCTCGTTGAAGAACTGAGCCCAGTTCGTCTTCTTCCAATCCACGAGGTAGAGTTGGCAGGCATCGAAGGAGATGTGATGGTGGCTGATGTCGAGGACCACGTGGGTGTACATGCGGTCCATGGGGAAGACGGCGTAGTGCCACCCTGGTCCGATGTTGCCCGCCGGCAGGAACTTCGGCCTCCGCTCCAGGTTGACGGACTTGGCCAGGCGGGACCTACGCAGGAACCGCTGGAGCTCTGCTGAAGCGATGGGTCCTTGGCGGCGGGGCTCTGTGCGGCCGTAGCGCTGGCCACGCTCCTCCTCCTCCATCTGCTCTCTCAGCTCGGCGACGAAGTCCTCGGGGCGTCCACGGCTGGAACGGGCTTCTTCTCGGCGTCCACTGCTGCCTCCTTGGCCTCCTCGGTTCTTCCTTGATCCGCTGCTCTTACTTCCTCCTCGGCTTCCTCGGCTGCCTCTGCTTCCTCCTCGGCTCCCTCGGCTACCTCTGCTTCCTCCTCGGCCCGATCTCCGTGGGCTCATCCCGGCCTCCATTCGCTCCTTCTCACTGTCCTGGCCCGACTGGCTCTCACTGCTTCCCTTGCCTCTCACACGGCCTCCCAGCGAACGGGACTTCCTCGGGCGATGCTTCTTCTTGGTCTCTTCTTCCACTGCCACGACCTGCCCCTGGCCTGCTTGCGGCTGGCTCGCTCCCTCCGTGGCCTCCTTCCGTTTCTCCGGTTCCTTCTCTCATTTCTTCTTCGCCTTCTCCGCCGTCGGCTTCTTTGGCCCCTCCGGCTTCTCCTTGGCCTCCTCCGCAGGCTGGGCCTTTTTCTTCACCGCCTTCGAGTCCACCACGGTCCATGTCGGCTCCTGGTTGGCCTTGGACTTCTCGTCGGAGGAGACGCCGTCGGGCTCGAGTCTCAGTAGCTGTCGCCTTGGTCGGGTTCTTCTCCTCCTGCTCCTTCAATTACAGGTCGACGGCCGTCTGACGGTCCATGCCGTGCTGGAGGACGCGGGTGATCTGATCGGCCCAATCCCCCATCAGCGCCGGCCTCTTCTCCAGACTCCTCAGTAGCTGACTCGGGGACAGCAGAGGCGGAAAGTTCTGCTGATCGCAGGCCGTGTAGTACTGGAGGAGGTTGTCGAAGGGAGTCTTGTACTGCTTCTCCTTGCAGAGAGGCTGCGGCTTGTGGCTCTGAACCGCTTGCAGGTTTGGCCGTGCTCCTTCTCGCAGAATTGTCAGGATGCCTTCGTGGCTTTCTTCCCAGGAGCGGTCTTGCATGCAGCGCCGGAGATACTTGAGGACGTCGGCGAGGGGCGCCATGGCGTGCGGGATTGAAGGCTACAGGCGTAGATGCAGGGGAACAGCATCTTCTTCCACAGCACCATCCAGAAGCCTAGTAGAGTTCTTGGGCTAGGCTTGGTGTCCTGGGGCTCTGGCTGTAATGCTGCAGGGTTCTGAACAGCTGGACGACCTGGGTCTCGGCGTCGTGACCTCTTGAAGAGGTGGTCTCGGTAGACCCAGTCCTTGACCTTGTCCTGTACCGCGAGCAGGAAGGAGCGGCGGACGGTGGTGGTGGTCTGATAGAAGGCGTTCACCAGCGGAATCTGATATAGGTGAGCTTGGCGCGGGAATCCTCGGCGTCGCTGACGAGATGGAGGGCGTGCAGCACCAGCTCCAACGTCTCCGCCCGCTGCATGATGGCGAAGCCCATCTTTTCGATCGTGTTGTCCGTGTCCCAGTCAAGGCTCTGACGGTAGCTGATGGTGTGGTTCTGAAGCCGCTGCTGAAGGATCTGCTCGTCCGCGGTCTGAGGAATGAAGTTGCGGAGGTGGGCGATGGAGTCCCGGAAACCCGCTGACGCACCTTCTCTTGGACCTCGACGTTCACCCCGGGCGCCAGGCGGATGATGAGGGCCTCAGGCTCCTTCTCCCCCTCTTCCTCGCCTCGTTGGCGACCTTCTCCGGATGCTCCTTGGACTGGTCCAGGTCTTCCGTTGGCACCGGTTCTTCTTCTGCCGGCGTCGGCTCCATCTCCGTCTCCATGTAGTCCAGGTGCTCC
>JASANA010007264.1:0-21047 GCA_030248095.1 Ptycholaimellus sp. GST1_10
GTTATTACCTTTCAGCTAAAAAAAAAAGTTTGTTCAAATCCGTTGAGAATTCGCCATTTCTCAACATACCCCATTTTTCAAACCTTTCTACCCAAAAAAAGTAATGTTTCAACTGTCCTCCGGGACCAGTTCCACCCCTCCCAGATCTTCCTAAAATGTTATTACCTTTCAGGCAAAAAAAAAGTTTGTCCAAAATTTGTTGACAAGATAATCTCGCCATTTCTCAGCATAACCCCATGTTTTCAACATTTCTACCCAAAAAAGTAATGTTTCAAATGCTCCGGGACTCAGTTCCACCCCTCCAGATCTTCCTGAGAATATTATTACCTTTCAGGAAAAAAAAAGTTTGTCGAAATCCGTTGAAAATTCGAGGATTTCTACAACATACCCCATTTTTAAACCTTTCTACCCAAAAAAGTAATGTTTCAAGATGCTCCGTGACTAGTTAAAAAGAAATCATCTGTTTTTAGATGTTCCTAGAAATATTAATTACCCACTTTCAACACAACACTTTCTATATTTTTATTTGTGATTGGTTATAGTATTCACTTTCCCTGATATCTTAAATAAATTAACTCGTGTTTTTCTTTTTTTAACAAGTATATGGCGCAAAGCGCAATAGGTGACCGCGGAGCGCTTCCTTTATATGATCCTTTTAACTCAAAAATCAAGTATGTGGTTTCTCAACCAATTTCAAAAGTAAGCACAGATTTAGAATCGACATATAAGACTAGTGAACAAAAAATCAAGTCTTCCGTGCAATTCTCAAGACTTCAGGTACTACAGTGCAAAAACCGCATATTGCAATTTTCAAACTTTCTACCCAAAAAAGTAATGTTTCAAATGCTTTGGGACCAGTTCCACCCTCCAGATCTTCCTAAAATGTTATTACCTTTCAGCAAAAAAAAGTTTGTCCAAATCCGTTGAGAATTCGCTATTTCTCAACATACCTCATTTTTCAAACTTTCTACCCAAAAAAGTAATGTTTCAAATGCTCCGGGACCAGTTCCACCCCTCTAGATCTTCCTAAAATGTTATTACCTTCCAGCAAAAAAAAGTTTGTCCAAATCCGTTGAGAATTCGCTATTTCTCAACATACCCCATTTTTCAAACGTTCTACCCAAAAAAGTAATGTTTCAAATGCTATGGGACCAGTTCCACCCCTCTAGATCTTCCTAAAATATTATTACCTTTCAGGGAAAAAAAGTTTGTCAAAATCCGTTGAGAATTGAGCCTTTTACAGCATACCCCCATTTTTCAACCTTTCTACCCAAAAAATTAATGTTTCAAATGCTCAAATTCTGGGTCCACCCCTCCAGATCTTCCTAAAATAGCATTACCTTTCAGGAAAAAAAAAGTTTGTCCAAATCCGTTGAGAATTCGCCCGTGGACAGCATTTCCAGAAATATATACATATATACATATATATGAGGACAAAAGTTGAGTAACCTCTATATACCGCGGTCAAAAATTCCTAATTTTTAAAGCAACTCTGCCCATCTACATTTCACTGTAGCTTCCAACCTGCCAATTCTTGCTTTATGTGGAGAAAGCTTCAATCTTGACTTTTGTTCAATTTGGATCTGCAAATTCTGATAATTTCTCTCCAGTTTGTTAAGTTTGAGTAAACTTGAATACACAAACGCTAAATAATCTAAAATTATACTGAACACTCGTTTCGTGCAAATTGATCAAATTTTAACCACAACCCAGTAGTTGTTTTTGAAATCATGCTGAGCGATCTTTTTTGTGCAAATTGATTAAATTCGAAGACAATTATGATAAGTTCTTCAGTGTGTTCAGTGTGAAACCAGCTGCAGTGTGGTCCATTGTTAAATTTGGATCTGCAATTGTGAATGTTTTCTTCAGTGTGAAACCAGCTTAGATGTTGTACATTGTTCAATTTGGAGCTGCCGGAATGATCAGGCCTTCAGTATATTCAGTTTGGATCCAGCTGCAACATGACGCATTGCTGAATTTGGATCTGCCGATTATGGGTAAAATCTTCAGCTTGTTCAGTGCGGAGCCACCTGCAATGCTGCCCATTGTTCAATTTGGATCATCTATTATGATTTGTTCTCAGTTTGTTCTGTGTTGAGCTGGCTGCAAATGCTCGATGTAAATGTTTTTTGAAAACACAAACAAAGTAAATGATTCGTAATTTAAACTGAGAATAAATTTGTGCAAATTAAATTAAATTTGGATGCAAAAACGTAGTTAGACAAGATTCTGAAACTATACTGAGTAATCTTTTTGAGCAAATTGATTTAATTTGAATGCACAAACACAGTAAATGGTTCTAAAATTATGCTTAGCAATCAATTGGGATCAAAAACTGTTATGTTCATTAATTTTTGATAAATACTGCAAATTGAAAGTTTACTTTTGAGATAGGAAAAAATTCAAATATTAAGTTTGTATACCAATAATGTGGTTTTTGTTCCCATTTAGCTTTATGAGTTTGTGTGCTTTTTTGAAATGCCATATCACATCACGTGGGGTTGTGCGCAGCCAGCTGAAATGAATGTCATCTTTGCTAGTGATCAGATGTGCGTCTTGCTTTGATGATTGGAACAGGTATTGGGCGTATGTGGTTTTTATCCGGATGATGAGGTCTAGGAGGGTAAAAGAAGTGGAGAGAGACGGCGTCCTCGCACACCAGGATCTTCGAGTTTCCTAGCAGCCGTCCCATTTCCTAGCAGCCGTCCAGTCGCTGCATCTCTTGATCCACAAAGAGCAACGTAGTGAGAGGATGGCAGTGACAAAGGCGGTAGTGGCCAAGGCCGCCAGAAGAAAAATCCATCCAGTTCAAGAAGTAGGCCGTACATTTTAGCTTCTTAGTTTCTGTTTTTAGAAAATGAATCATAAAAAATCTAGAAGTCGAAGGAAAGATGAAACTTGCACTTTTATTTTCCATTTGAACCTGAAGAAAACATGCGAGGATTGTGGGAAGCTTGCAAGCGTCGCCTCCAGGTTTTGTAGACTGGACCAAATTCACTGTCAACGCCGCATCCAACTGAATCCAGCCAGGTTTTTCAAAAAAAACGTTTGTCTAAACTTATTCTTCCAGAGGCATTGCTTGCTCTTTGGACGCTTGAGGTGCTTGGCATCTGCTTGGGTCTCTTCTAGCCGGCGATGAAGGTCACTGATTCGGCGCACAAGGTTGGACAGGGTTGAGTAGGCCAACGCTTCATCGCCGCCTTCAGGTCGAACCATGTGCAGACTGTTGTGACGAAGTTTTTTGCACTCAATGCATCGCTCCTGGTCAGCTCGCCCAGTCAAAAATATGCAGCACCAATCAGAACTGACAAACTTGCTTTCATGTTCCAAGCTGGCTGACACTGAGGATGGCAACTGTAAGACAATGCCAGCGAATTCAGCATCTTCATGTGCTGGACATCTCGTGATGGTTCCTCTTGATGAGACGCGAGAAATGTTGAGAGTTCTAGTTAACGCCAGTCGCACAAAGTCTGCGCCTCCAGACCCTTATTTCAATCATCTTTTACTCCATTTTTGAGTGATGAGAGTGAGTGATGAAGAGTGAGTGAAGAAAGGAGAAGGTGGGCGAGGGAAGTGAGGCTTTCTGGCATAGGAGTGAGGAGGTGGGCCTGGAGGCTTGGGTGGTCGGAAACGTTGATGCCATAGGCGAAGACGCTGGCCGGCTTTTCTTCCTCCACCGTGATGGACACTGGCACCTCCATTCCACTCCGCCGTCCAGCCAGCTTGCCCAGGATCACGGCTTCCACCTGGCCTGCTTAATTTCTTCTGCAAACCATTTTCTTCCTTCTTCACACTAATCTTCAGCCTCCTATGTGATGCTAAACCTTTGGCAAACTGTCCATGTGCTGGGGATGGTTTTCTTGAGCTGAGCCGCGAGCGGAGAAATGTCTGCGGTAGGCTGAGGGTTGGACTGGCTCGCTGCAGCTGGCTGGCTGGCCCCACTGCTTTGCAATGCCCTTTTTGCTCATGTACTTGAATTCCTCTGGAGATAGTTCAATGTACTTGACGTGGTAGAGGCAACCACAGCATGTGCAGACAATGCATTCCAAAGCCGGGTCAGAGCATTTTTACCACGGCCTCCCTTAGTTGTTACAATCACTTCTCCGCACTCTTCACACAGATATTCTCCCTCCATGTCTTTACTTTAGCCAGGTTTCTTCTGCAGAAAACGTTTATTTCTCTTTGCGCGGTGTGTGTTGAACCTGAACATCAGGATCGGATGCGTCAGTTATAAAATGGAGATGACCATTACGATTATTGTTATTCATGGACAGCAAACACAACAATTAACCAACATTAAATTTAAATTAGCAACATTTATTCCCTGCATAATTATCATAAACTTCCACCCCAGCTTTTTGGGCATATATTTTTTTCTGTTAATGTCAGCATAAAAGTGATTGCAGATCCGAACGATGCCGACACCGAGGCAGTTTTGAGAGAAAACCGGGCTCAAAAAGATGGAGAAATGACCTAGAACGACTCGATAACAAAAATGCACTTCAGAACTGTTCATTTATGTTTAGATAAATTCATTTATCTATGTTTTCAATTAAGCCAAGTTAAAAATTTACATTACAAATTGTGTTTCAAACAAATGAGGTTTTACATAAAAGAAAAACAGATGCCAACGTTCTAGCATAGAACATTGAGTTGATTCATTTTAAACCAAAAATACTGAAGATTTAGTGTCAGACTTAGAACATAACTGAACTTTCTTTGGATCCTTTTCGATGAATGCAGTTCTGCTCATTCCACTTAATTTTACATCTGCTAGAGTGCCAGTAGAGTTTGCTGAGGGTGTCACATTATTCAGTGAAATAGAGTTTCCCGTTGATATATGTTCCAACTCATTTGCTTCAATTTCTTCATTTGATTCAATAATGAAGCCTATGCCTACTTCCATGTGTGTATACTTCATTACTGGACCCATAGAAGGTGTTTAGAACACAAAATGCGAAAAGAAAACCAAAAATCGCATTAAAAATAAACTGTTCCAATTTTTTACAAACTGTTCCAAATTTGTAACGTCCTATTGGAACAGTTTTTTTTGATATAACTGAGCAGTATATTTATGTTTCTAACTACATGGGTTTGTAACAGTAGTTCTGGTGGCTAAAAGTAAACCAGTTGCATGAATGTGGAACCATTTTAAGGATGCATTTCATGTCACAAAAGTAAATGTTCTAACTGTTCCAAATTTGGAACAGTTAGGAAACTAACTTTAGTGAAGTGAAATGGACCCTTAAATTGTTTCCACATACATGAAACCGGTTTAGCTTTAACAATCAGAACTACTGTTACAAACCCATGTAGTTAGAAACATAAATATACTGCTCAGTTATATCAAAAAAACAGTTCCAATAGAACGTTACAAATGTGGAACAGTTTATTTTTTTATGCGATTTTTGGATTTCTCTTTGCGTTTTGTGTTCTGATCACCTTCTATGAGTGCAGTAATGAAGGAAGGAAGCTGTGGAATGAAGCGGTGGGAACATCCGGTGGGAGGAAGCAAAAGGCTGGTGGGAGAAAGCAAAGGGCATTTTTGTGTTTGACTGAGCAGTTTTCAATATTTTTGCTGAAAAAAAACTGAGTGTACCAGTGTACCATCGTAATATTTAGAATTAGTTGTGTCTAGAAACATAAATAACCTGCAAGAAGTTGACCTCAAATCGTTGAATCAAATTTTGGACCTCAATACGCCTCCAACTCACGGTGCGTCCACACCCATTTTTAACCCGGTTTCAAATTTGTTAAAGAAATCTCCGATTTCACCCATTCCAACGACTGATTATAAAATCTCAGGTCTTCATCATCACAACGAGCACAAAAAACCCACCCGTCAATGCCCACAGCAAAAAATCGCTCCCTTACAACTCCGCGGTGCGTCCACTCCCTCCGCGGTGCATCCACTCCCTCCGCGGTGCATCCACTCCCTCCGCGGCGCATCCACGCCCATGGCGCGTCCGGTTCCTACACCGGTGGGAGGAAGCGGTTGGAGCAAACACAGTTCCGGTTGGAGGAAGTGGTTGTAGGAATGAAGGAGCCGGTGGGAGGAAGCAAAGGGCTGGTGAGTGGAAGTAAAGGGTCAGTGGTGGGAGGAAGGGTCTTTGGAGAGTAAAATCTCTAAATTCCCAAACAGTCCCCTTGCACTGCTCAGTGCTCCCTTCCACTTACTTTCTTCTCTAAGCTGGTATATGTATGTAGTCAAATCAGGGATGGTTAGTATAGGTAAGTATTTATATTGGTAAGCTAAGGAAATATTTTTCCTGAAAGATAATTATATTTTAATTGCCCAATTATATGCTTGACCATTTAATTATTACATTTTGCATTTCATGTTTTGAATTAGTGTAAAATTTTATAATCATTCTCAAATGCAAAGAATATATGGAATAATAGCTTGGCACTGTAAGGGCCTGGAGGCCTCGAAGTGAGGTGCCTGGAAGTTGTGTGGTACTAAGCTCCGCGGTCACTTTTTGCGCTTTGTGCCATACAGGGCTTGGTACAAAAACCCTTATTTTTGGTTTGTCAGTTTCTCTGAATTATTACAAAAAGTAAAATGATAGTAGAGGGACTAAACACCACTCATATTCATCAATATCTGACATTTGTCATCATTTGATCCGCACTATCGCTCCCTTACAACTCCGCGGTGCGTCCACTCCCTCCGCGGTGCGTCCACTCCCTCCGCGGCGCATCCACGCCCGTGGCGTGTCCGGTTCCTACACCGGTGGGAGGAATCGGTTGGAGCAAACGCAGTTCCGGTTGGAGGAAGTGGTGGTAGGAATTAAGGAGCCGGTGGGAGGAAGCAAAGGGCTGGTGAGTGGAAGTAAAGGGTCAGTGGTGGGAGGAAGGGTCTTTGGAGAGTAAAATCTCTAAATTCCCAAACACTCCCCTTGCACTGCTCAGTGCTCCCTTCCACTTACTTTCTTCTCTAAGCTGGTATATGTATGTAGTCAAATCAGGGATGGTTAGTATAGGTAAGTATTTATATTGGTAAGCTAAGGAAACATATTTCCTGAAAGATAATTATATTTTAATTGCCCAATTATATGCTTGACCATTTAATTATTACATTTTGCATTTCATGTTTTGAATTAGTGTAAAATTTTAAAATCATTCTCAAATGCAAATAATATATGGAATAATAGCTTGGCACTGTAAGGGCCTGGAGGCCTCGAAGTGTGGTGCCTGGAAGTTTAGGGGTACTAAGCTCCGTGGTCACCTTTTGCGCTTTGTGCCATACAGGGCTTGGTACAAAAAACCCTTATTTTTGGTTCGTCAGTTTCTCTGAATTATTACAAAAAGTAAAATGATAGTAGAGGGATTAAACACCACTAATATTCATCAATATCTGACATTTGTCATCATTTGATCCGCATTATCCATGCAATCAAACAATTCCCTGAACTACAACTGGGGCAACCAATACATCTGAAAAATTTTCAATGACAATCATACTGTTCCTATCAATTTGGACTAAAGAGTTGCTGTCAATTGTGGCTACTTTGAGTTATTTATGATTTCTTCAATCCCCCTAGTGTTATTTTTTCATTTGCGAATGACCATAAATCATTTAAAACACATAGAAAGAGCTTAATAGAAAATTTGGGGTTTTTCGTACCAGTCCATGTATACTTGTTGCTCTTAGTCTCATATACTTAACAATAAATCATACAAAATCTTTCAAAATGTAAGATATTTTTTTACCTTCTTTACGGCTTAAATCACTACTGCATACAGTTAGTGCCCAGTTGGGGATGAAACAAGTATTTGGTGCAGAGCGCAAAAGTAGTTCTTGCATTTGAGTTTGATTGTATTAGTTTTTCTTCATTAAATGTAAAAGTAAATGTTGATGCTTGAATAAGATTATCTATGATAAGTGAAGGGAAAAACATAAGAGTGTTTGAAAAACGGTAAAAATGCAAATATTTGGTAGCTCAAAACGGAAAAATCCATGGGTAAATGCAAAAACGGTAAAATACGGAAAACAAAAAAAATCCACTGGACGGAAAGAATGCTAACCACACATAATTGTATGCAAACGGAAACTGGCGAAAAAATTTAAATAAGAGTAAACTATCTTTCTATCTGTTGAATAGACTGTCTCCAGCAGCATTCTTGGAGTGGTCTTATATGAATTGAAAGTTGCGAATCAACTTCTTACATTACAAGCAAGCTAAAGCTATGATGATTGGACAGCTATGAGGCTAACTGGTTTCTTCTCTATGCCAGAGTTGGTGACAAAATGCAACTGGACTGGTGGCGGTGACTGGAGATGGAGTTGATGTGTTCTCAAGTGATCTTGGTACACTTGAAGGTGATGTGTGTTTGGAGTTGCACTTGGAGGCAAAGTTTCACCCTCTGTCACCCATGAAACTGACTCCGATCCGAACTGACAGTTTGCCGTTGAAAATGCAATTTAAATGATTGGACAGCTGTAACCCAGACAAAGTCAGTGACATTCTTTTAGTTCCTCAAACTGCGAACATAGAATCCGGCCAAACTGAAGAGTGTCAGTTTCAATCTACATTTTTGCACCATAGAGGTCCAGATATAAAAGAATTCAAAGATGTTCTCTGCAAATCACTTTTGGCTAGATGACTTGTAGAAATAAGATTTGGTTAGCTTTGCCACACTCAAATCCTGTTCCATCACACAACAATACCATACGTGCAAACTTTGTGTTTGTGTTAACCCACAATGCGCACAACCTGTGATCAATCTTTGTATTAAGACTCATTGCGTAAGAGCATTCATTGTTTGATTTGGCCACATTGCGCACTGTGTGAGCGCAGTGAGAACTGTCAAGCCTCATGACCACACATCTATTGGAAATCCGATATGGCCTGGTTGTTTCAAATTGCTAAGACTTTAGAAACCAAGTTTTCGACTGCTCTACAACTGTATTTTACTCAATTGAATAATAGCTCAATAAAAACGATTGCTCTTGTACATTTTGTAGAATGTACTGGCTTTTATAACTAACCAATTTTGTGACAAATTTTGGTACTCTGGGGTTTGCCAATACCACATTTTAGGGATTAAATTAAATATGTGCACTTTTGGACCAGCTCCCAATTATCTATGATCAAAAAATGGTTACGCACAAATTATGGACTTAAATTGACAAACAGTGGCTAGCACCAATGCGTTATTCAGTAGCTTTAATTCAGATGCAAAATATTATTAAGGAAGATTATGTAACATTTAGCATAACATAGTATTAATCCGAAAATTAAACATTAAAAATCAATCAGAAAACTGCTAAACTAGACTGAAGAAATTTATCATAACACTTAGTAATTGGAAAGAATCAGTCTCAAATTTGTTAAATGAAGAGAATATGATGACTCTTACCGAGTTCGTTGGGGGAATGGATCGCACTTTTATTCTGCGATGATGTCATAAATGATTGGGCTGGGCAATATTTTTCATTTTCCGCAATATGTTGGTCAATATGGTATTTGGTTTGTGGTTGTATATCTGTTATTGTTAGTACTTGTTGGATATCCACTGGCTAGCCCAATTTGCTTCAAAAGGACCCGACCGAATATACAGAAGACTTGTATCAGCATCATATGACATAGGATGTTTATTTTACAGTTTTTGGAGTTGATATGTAATACCAGCCACTCAATGCAATGGGATTATTCTACAATATATCAGCAATGAATCTTGGTGGTGTGACAATCCAACTCATTTTCCATCATCTTGGACATCTTTATACTGCTTCAATCAAAGGAACTATGGAATATGTGTAAAACAAACCCCATCACAGCATATTTACACAAAGGGTAATTGTTATAATGATACAACGGTTTTCAGTCACTTAGTAGGCGAATTACAAAGATGTATATTGTCAGGTGAAGCATATAAGAAGTCAGAGGAATATCACGCATGTGCATGGCAACTCAAATTAAAATTTGCGAGAAATCAAAGCAATGGCAATTTTTTTCATTTAAAGTGCAACAGTCATAATAATTATTCTGAACTATTTGAGAAGAAGACATGTACTATAATGTCATATGATAAAAGAGAATTTTACAATAACTGCACAAATACCCTAGACAATATGCGTATATTTAGTGAAGCCATCATCGACATGGATCATAAACATGATACCAAAAATAAACAGACAAAAGACAATTTAATAGCCCAGTTACTAAATGATGTTGACAAATAAAATCCTCAACTTATTGCATTGTTTATGTCACACAACTGTTGGTACAACGAACCAGATGAATACATCCTTGAATTTGACAATTGTCCATTATTAGCATGCTTGATTAGGCTGCACTGCGACCACATGGATCATTCAAATCTTGGAAATGTTTGAATGCATCAGACAAACGCTATCATTCTTCGAAAGTTATTCAGCAGAAGTTTTATGAATTCTTTTTTAGGAAAACTGCAATTTAACGGTTTGAGCTGGGAAGCTGGGCCACTTATATCATTGTTAGTTGTGTGGATAGTTACATTTGCATGTGCTTACAATGATGTTCACCAACTTGGCAAAATATCTATATATTCAAATTTTCAGCTTTTAATTGTGATTACTATACTAACTTACAAGCCTATCTCAAAAAGTATCATCAGTTGGTCTTTAAAAGTTATTTAGAGTCCCTACTATGTGTCTGATGACAGATCCAAATCTTTATGTTAGTGCTCTTAAACAGTGTTTTTCAGTTTATCCTTGCAATGTGGTGGTCTTGCATTTATCAGTTCGTTTAACAAATTTTCTTAAGACATGTAATTTTTGACCGCGAAGCGGGCCCGAAGGGCCCGCTTTGCGGTCTATACATGTGACTGACTTTTTGTCCATATATATATATATATATATATATGGACATATATATATATCATATATATATATATATATATATATGACCGCAAAGCGGGCCCTTCGGGCCCGCTTCGCGTCAAAAATTACATGTCTTAAGAAAATTTGTTAAACGAACTGATAAATGCAAAACCACCACATTGCAAGGATAAACTGAAAAACACTGTTTAAGAGCACTAACATAAAGATTTGGATCTGTCATCAGACACATAGTAGGGACTCTAAATAACTGTTAAAGACCAACTGATGATACTTTTTGAGATAGGCTTGTAAGTTAGTATAGTAATCACAATTAAAAGCTGAAAATTTGAATATATAGATATTTTGCCAAGTTGGTGAACATCATTGTAAGCACATGCAAATGTAACTATCCACACAACTAACAATGATATAAGTGGCCCAGCTTCCCAGCTCAAACCGTTAAATTGCAGTTTTCCTAAAAAAGAATTCATAAAACTTCTGCTGAATAACTTTCGAAGAATGATAGCGTTTGTCTGATGCATTCAAACATTTCCAAGATTTGAATGATTCATGCGGTTGCAGTGCAGCCTAATCAAGCATGCTAATAATGGACAATTGTCAAATTCAAGGATGTATTCATTTGGTTCGTTGTACCAACAGTTGTGTGACATAAACAATGCAATAAGTTGAGTATTTTATTTGTCAACATCATTTATTAACTGGGCTATTAAATTGTCTTTTGTCTGTTTATTTTTGGTATCATGTTTATGATCCATGTTGATGATGGCTTCAGTAAATAAAGGCATATTGTCTAGGGTATTTGTGCAGTTATTGTAAAATTCTCTTTTATCATATGACATTATAGTACATGTCTTCTTCTCAAATAGTTCAGAATAATTATTATGACTGTTGCACTTTAAATGAAAAAAATTGCCATTGCTCTTTCAATCTTAAACACAAATACAACATTGATTCTCCAAATAAAGTGCCATGCACATGCATATTCCTCACTTCTATATGCTCACCACAATATACATCAATTCGCCTACAAGGACTAAAAACGTTGTATATATATAACAATTACCCTATATATATATATGCTTATGGGGACATATATATATCTATCTGCAAGTGCTGGGCACGGGCGAATTCTCAACGTATCTGGATGTACTTTTTTTTCCTGAAAGCTAAAATGTGCCGCTTGAATCCTGGGCGGGGTGGAGCTGGTACCGGACTGTTAGAAACATTACTTTCCTGAGTAGGAAAATTTTTTTCCCGAAAACCACCATTTTTTTCTATTGCGTCTGAACGGCTGAGAATTGAACAGAAGACTTGAGTTTTTTTGTTCACAAGTCGTATATAGCGGTTCCAAATATGTGCTTACTTTTGAAAATGGTTGAGAAACCACAGACTTACCCTCTTGAGCCACAAACTTGCATGCATGGCAATAGCATAAATAATCAGTAACAGCTGAACGGCTGAGAATTGAACAGAAGACTTTAGTATTTTTTGTTTACAAGTCGTATATAGCGGTTCCAAATCTGTGCTTACTTTTGAAAATTGTTGAGAAACCACAGACTCACCCTTTTGAGCCACAAACTTTCACACACGGCAATAGCATCAATAATCAGTAACAGCTGAACGGCTGAGAATTGCACAGAAGACTTTGGTTTTTTGATTCACAAGTCATATATACTGATTCTAAATCTGTGCTTACTTTTGAAAATAGTTGAAAAACCACAGACTTGCTCTTTTGAGTGACGAAATTCCATGCATTGATATTGTAAGGTGGAAGTGGGTGTGCTCCGCGGTCACCTATTGCGCTTTGCGCCATATACTTGTTAAGTATGTTAACCGACCTCATTTTTTCAGTAATATCTACTATTATAACATTTGTAATCATTAGCCATGCAGCATACATCCTTGCCATGTCATCTGATGAGTATACACAAGAGTCACCCCATACACTAAGGAGTCAGTTATATTAATAATGGTTTATATTGTCTGTTGTAGAGTTTTGACTTCTTTGACATGGCGAAAATTACGCTAAATAATACAAAACTTAACTGTAGTATATCGGACAACCTATAACAAACACAGAAAATAAACAGTAGTATAAATACCAATTAGAAAATAGCAGACTTTACTTTGTGAGTGACGCACACAGCTTCTGAAGTGTCATCTACAAAATGAAATCGTGACATGTCAGGAACATCAATATACTGCTTATTAGGTAGGTGATACCAGCATGAAACCTGACGCAGATGCATGATATTTGATTCATCATCTGATCCTGACTCAAGCAATTCAGTATGCACTGTGCTTTCTGGCAAGGGAGGCGAACTACAGGATTCTGAAGAAAGAGGTTCAATTGCAGTTAATACTTCTGACGTGTTTGGGATAGCAGCCAATAGTTCCACTATTTCTTGAGGACTTGGGCGCAAGTTATATTCCATATTTTATTGGTTTATAAGGTTTATAAATGAAATTGAACCATAATTTATTTGGTTTTACATTGGCGTAAAATTATTTTTATATTTTAATCGTTTCTGTCCTCGTGAATACTGAGATCATGTTGCGTGTTAATGAAGTTGTCACGGGCACTTAGCCTCTAAAAACCAAGTGTACATCCAAATGAAGACAACTGAAATCGAAGAGCAAATATTGAATACTTTTAGATAGTTCTCGGAAACCCTGCCTGAAACCCTCCATGCGGCCCATGAAATCTTAAAGATCAAAGGTCATAGAAGAAGCTCGATATTTTTGTGTGGACACCTGCTCTTCAAAAAACTGTCCTCTAAAAGGTCACCGTGGTGGCGCACATGGCGTTCAACGCAATGCCATGATAACTCACTTCCTTAGTGATGACTAGATTCTGAGGAGATCCCTGTGCGCCCAGCCTCATCACTCGAATCTGCATCAGCTAAGTCTACGACTCTTCAGTACGCATCCATGACTCTTTGTGCAGGATGGCACCCCAGCCCAGGACAAGACAACGATGAGCTGGTTTACCAACCACGACATTGAATTCATCACCCCCCAAAGAATGGCCCCCCTCAAGCCCTGACTGACTTGAACCCCTGTGAATCTAGTTGAAGGTGAACCAAACGCAGCTAGCTCTTGTCCAAGATGAATCAAAAGACCCACACATCCCTACAATCTCCCCTACGCACCCTCAAGTGAGAATGAAACATGACGTCCATCGATATGCTTCAAAAGGCCTAACAGTCTATAAAATGGATACAGGGCCGGCAGCTAATTATCTGTCATTTTATGATGCATTATCTTTTGGTCAGGTAGGAATAATTTGTCTATCTCAAAGGGTAGCATAAGGAAAAATAAATATTTAGTAATGTCCTTGATCACTAAACTGAAATTGTGAATCTTCGATTCAGTGTTTTACTTTCTCTTAGGTGGTCTCTTTTTAATGCTTGCACCTAAAATGGCTTGGGCATAAAGGGGATGAAATTTTATTAATTCACCCGTCATGATCTAGCTTGGCGTATAGCGGGGGGGGGGGGGGTAGGAAGTCTTCGTAGTAAAATGTTCCAATAATTACTCAAAATTGATGAAAATTGGCCAGAAATTGGCTCGAACCCTCTAGTTTACCCTCTAGTTTTCTGCCCGCAACATGCACTACGTGAGAACAGTCATTGCAGTAAACTCTGCCCACAACATGCACTACGCGAGAGAAGTCTTTGCAGTACACTCTGCCCACAACATGCACTACGTGAAAGCAGTCTTTGCAGTACATTCTGAACACAACATACACTACGTGAGAGCAATCATTGCAGTAAACTCTGCCCACAACATTCAATACGTGGGATTAGTCTTTGCAGGCGGCTCTGTCCACAACATGTACTACGTGAGAGAATTCTTTGCAGTACGCTATAACCACAACATGCACTACGTGAGAGCAGCCTTTGCAGTACGCTCTGCCCACAACATACATTACGTGAGAGCAGTCTTTGCAGTACACTTTGAACACAACATACACTACGTGAGAGCAGTCATTGTAGAACACTCTGCCCACAACATGCACTACGTGAGAGCAGTCATTGCAGTACACTCTGAACACAACATACACTACGTGAGAGCAGTCCTTGCAGTACATTCTGAACACAACATACACTACATGAGAGCAGTCATTGTAGTACACTCTGCCCACAATATGCACTACGTGAGAGCAGTCTTTGCAGTATACTCTGCCCACAACATGCACTACGTGAGATCAGTCTTTGCAGTACACTCTGAATACAACCTACACTACGTGAGAGCAGTCATTGTAGTATACTCGGCCCACAACATGCACTACGTGAGAGTCATTGTAGTACACTCTGCCCACAACATTCAATACGTGGGATCATTGTAGTATACTCGGCCCACAACATGCACTACGTGAGAGTCATTGTACTATACTCGGCACACACCATGCACTACGTGAGAGTAGTCTTTGCAGTACACTCTGAACACAACATACACTACGTGAGAGCAGTCATTGTAGTACACTCTGCCCACAACATTCAATACGTGAGAGCAGTCATTGTAGTACACTCTGCCCACAACATTCAATACGTGTGATCAGTCTTTGCAGTCGGCTCTGTTCACAATATACACTACGTGAGAGCAATCATTGCAGTAAACTCTGCCCACAACATGCACTACGTGAGAGCAATCTTTGCTGTCAGCTCTGCCCAGAACATGAACTACATGAAAGCAGTATTTGTGGTACATTCTGCCCACATCATGCACTACATGAGATCAGACTTTAAAGTCAGAGATCAAGAGCAATCATTGCAGTAAACTCTGCCCACTTGATTCAATGCGTGGGATCAGTCTTTGCAGTTGGCTTTGTCCACAACATGCACTACGTGAGAGCATTCTTTGCAGTACGCAATAGCCACAACGTGCACTACATGAGAGCAGTCTTTGCAGTACACTCTGCCCACAACATGCACTACATGAGAGCAGTCTTTGCAGTACACTCTGCCCACAACATGCATTACGTGAGAGCAGTCTTTGCAGTACACTCTGCCCACAACATGCACTACGTGAGAGCAGTCTTTGCAGTACACTTTGAACACAACATACACTACGTGAGAGCAGTCATTGTAGTACACTCTGCCCACAACTTGCACTACGTGAGAGCAGTCATTGCAGCACACTCTGAACACAACATACACTGCGTGAGAGCAGTCCTTGCAGCACATTCTGAACACAACATACACTAAATGAGAGCAGTCATTGTAGTACACTCTGCCCACAATATGCACTACGTGAGAGCAGTCTTTGCAGTAAACTCTGCTCACAACATGCACTACGTGAGATCAGTCTTTGCAGTACACTCTGAACACAACCTACACTACGTGAGAGCAGTCATTGTAGTATACTCGGTCCACAACATGCACTACGTGAGAGTAGTCTTTGCAGTACACCTGCCCACAACATTCAATACGTGGGATCAGTGTAGTATACTCGGCCCACAACATGCACTACGTGAGAGTAGTATTTGCAGTACACTCTGAACACAACATACACTACGTGAGAGTCATTGTAGTACACTCTGCCCAGAACTTTCAATACGTGGGATCATTGTAGTATACTCGGCCCACAATATGCACTACGTGAGAGTAGTCTTTGCAGTACACTCTGAACACAACATACACTACGTGAGAGCAGTCATTGTAGTACACTCTGCCCACAACATTCAATACTTGAGAGCAGTCATTGTAGTACACTCTGCCCACAACATTCAATACGTGTGATCAGTCTTTGCAGTCGGCTCTGTTCACAATATACACTACCTGAGAGCAATCATTGCAGTAAACTCTGCCCACAACATGCACTACGTGAGAGCAATCTTTGCTGTCAGCTCTGCCCACAACATGAACTACATGAAAGCAGTATTTGTGGTACATTCTGCCCACATCATGCACTACATGAGATCAGACTTTAAAGTCAGCTCTGCCCAAAGTATGCATTTCGTGAGATCAAGAGCAATAAATTTCGACAGACTTGATTTTTGATTTACAAAGTATCATATAAAGGATGCGCTCCGCGGTCACCTATTGCGCTTTGCGCCATATACTTGTCCTAAAAAAGGCCTGTTTTACGGGCGTATTCAAAAGGTTCTGGAAGAAGCTTTTGAATAGGGGCGTAAAATAGGTTATGTCTGCTCTCTGCATATGTGTGCAACATCTTCCACAGGCTCCAATTTATCGACAGTAATATCACACATGTAGTGGTACAGATTCACTTTTTCAGTAAAACAAATCATACATGTCTGTTCAGGTGTTGCCGAGTGGGTGGAGCTGGGTAAACATCAAATATCACAACAAATGTCAGTAGTTGTTATTTTCAACACAAGTAGCATCTATATTATTGAATTAAACTAGAAACCCCAATACAACATAAACTTTAAATGTAGTCTCTCAACAATACCTGTTGATTCTGCACAAGGCCTGCGCATTATCACCTGAGATTATAGTTTGTCAACAATACTTTCCATATGTGAGCAGAAATCGTTGTTTCTGATCTATCAATGATTTGTGGGTCTATGTTGATGGTGAAACAACAGAAACATAAAAAATATCACAACAAAAGTCAGTAGTTGTTATTTTCTACACAAGTAGCATCTATATTATTGAATTAAACTAGAACCCCAATGCAACATAATCTTTAAATGATGTCTCTCAACAATACCTTTTGATTCTGCACAAGACCTGCGCATTATCACCTGAGATTATAGTTTGTGAACAATACTTTCCATATGTGAGCAGAAATCGTTGTTTCTGGTCTATCGATGCTTTGCGGGTCTATGTTGCAGGTGCAACAACAGAAACATCAAATATCACAACAACAGTCAGTTGTTGTTATCTTTAACACAAGTAGAATCTATATTATTAAATTAAACTAGAAGCCACAATACAACATAAACTTTAAATGTAGTCTCTCAGCAATACCTGTTGATTCTGCATGAGAACTGTGCATTATGACCTAAGATCATAGACTTTGTACAATACTTTCCACACGTGAGCAGAAATTTTTGTTTCTGGTATATCAATGCTTTATGGGTCTATGTTGCTGGTGCAACAACAACAAAATCAAATACCAAATCAACAGTCAGATGGTGTTATCGTCAATACGAGTAGCAGCTATATAATTGAAATAAACTAGAAGCAACAATACAACATAAACTTTAAATGTGTACAACAACAGAAACATCAAATATCAAAACAACAGTCAGTTGTTGCTATTTTCAACATGAGTAGCATCTATATTATTGAATTAAATTAGAAGCCCTAATACAACAAATACTTTAAATGTAGTCTCTCAACGATGTATTTTGATTCTGCATGAGAGGTGTGCATTATCACCTGAGACTATAGTTTGTGGACAATACTTTCCATATGTGAGCAGACATCGTTGTTTCTGGTCTATTGATGCTTTGTGGGTCTATGTTGCTGGTGCAACAACAGAAACATCAAATATCACAACAACAGTCAGTTGTTGTTATTTCAACACAAATATCATCTATATTATTGAATTAAACTTGAAACCCCAATGCAACATAATCTTTAAATGTTGTCTCTCAACAATACCTTTTGATTCTGCACAAGACCTGCGCATTATCACCTGAGATTATAGTTTGTGAACAATACTTTCCATATGTGAGCAGAAATCGTTGTTTCTGGTCTATCGATGCTTTGTGGGTCTATGTTGCTGGTGCAACAACAGAAACATCAAATATCACAACAACAGTCAGTTGTTGTTATCTCTAACACAAGTAGAATCTATATTATTAAATTAAACTAGAAGCCACAATACAACATAAACTTTAAATGTAGTCTCTCAACAATACCTCATGATTCTGCATGAGAACTGTGCATTATCACCTGAGATTATAGATTGTGAACAATACTTTTCATACATGAGCAGAAATCGTTGTTTCTGGTTTATCAATGCTTTGTGGGTCTCTGTTTCTGGTGCAATAACAGAAACATCAAATATCACAACAACAGTTGGTTGTTGTTAATTTCAACACAAGTATCATCTATATAATTGAATTAAACTAGAAGCCCCAATACAACATAAACTTTAAATGTAGTCTCTCAACAATACCTTTTGATTATGCACAAGGCCTGCCCATTATCACCTCAGATTATAGTTTGTGAACAATACTTTCCATATATGAGCAGAAATCGTTGTTTCTGGTCTATCGATGCTTTATGGGATTATGTTGCTGGTGCAACAACAGAAACATCAAATATCACAACAACTGTTAGTTAATGTTATTTCAACACATGTAGCATCTATATTATTGAATTAAACTAGAAACCCCAATGCAACATAATCTTTAAATGTTGCCTCTCAACAATACTTTTTGATTCTGCACAATACCTGCTCATTATCACCTGAGATTATAGTTTGTGAACAATACTTTCCATATGTGAGCAGAAATCATTGTTTCTGGTCTATCAATGCTTTGTGGGTCTATGTTGCTGGTGCAACAACAGAAACATCAAATATCACAACAACAGTCAGTTGTTGTTATTTCAACACAAGTAGCATCTATATTATTGAATTAAACTAGAAACCCCAATGCAACATAATCTTTAAATGCTGTCTCTCAACAATACCTTCTGATTCTGCACAACACCTGCACATTATCACCTGAGATTATAGTTTGTGAACAATACTTTCCATATGTGAGCAGAAATTGTTGTTTCTGGTCTATCGATGCTTTGTGGGTCTATGCTGCTGGTGCAACAACAGAAACATCAAATATCACAACAACAGTCAGTTGCTGTTATCTTCAACACAAGTAGCATCTATAATATTGAATTAATCTAGAAGTCACAATACAACATAAACTTTAAATGTAGTCTCTCAACAATACCTCATGATTCTGCATGAGAACTGTGCATTATCACCTGAGATTATAGATTGTGAACAATACTTTCCATACATGAGCAGAAATCGTTGTTTCTGGTTTATCAATGCTTTGTGGGTCTCTGTTGCTGGTGCAATAACAGAAACATCAAATATCACAACAACAGTTGGTTGTTGTTAATTTCAACACAAGTATCATCTATATAATTGAATTAAACTAGAAGCCCCAAAGCCCTAGAAACCCCATTTTGTTGAAATTATTTAGTTTTAGCAACATTTATTATGTACAACTTAGATTATTGTATAAACTAGATGCTCACCAATTTGCGTGTATTTTTAGTAATTAATGGAATATTATATATATATATATTTATATAAATAAAATATTCCATTAATTACTGGCCAACCGTTGGATCAAAATTGATGAAAACTGGTCAGAAGTTAGCTCTACCACTCTAGTTTACTGTGTTAATTCCCTATATTATATACATATAGTGGTCAGTGACCGCGCTACACGCAGCCACCTTTTTCATTTCTTTTCAACATTTGCAAAACACTTTCATTAAATAGCTATCAATCATCCATTAGCAAACCTAGCTTGTAGGTTAACTGCTAATCTCAAAGCGAATCGTTACCCATTCACAGAAATCATCAGTCAATGTAATAGGGATTGCTGACACTTGCCTACCCGCATATCATTTTAATAAATGTCTTGAAACATAACACCCATGTAGAACCAAAAACTTCACTCAAAGGGATTATTTAACAATATTAGTTCAAATAGTTGAAAAAGTAAATAGAATATCTTAAACATAATAGTTGTTCCAAGAAATGATTAAAATGGAAGGAACAGGCAAGTTACAAAGTGGAAAATGACCAACATTGGACACGTTTTCAATCATAAATTGTCAATCATAAAAATAAAACAGCAATGACTACATATGTTAAAGAAATGCTATACATGGGCGTATTCTCAACGGATGTGAACACACTTTATTTCACTTTATGGTAATAATGTTCCTGTTGTTGGTAGGAGAGGTCTCTACTCCTCTCCAGCTCTGTTGCGCATGGACGGTTAGTTTATCTTCTCCTCTTTTCTCAAGCAGAAAGTGTGTCAATGATTGCAGGAGGTGCGAAGGAGGGAGGGCGGGCGATATGAATGGATGATGCTGGTGGTGGCGTAGGGGGTGAAATCGCAGCGAAAACATACCATATACTAAACTGCGATTTTTCCCTCAACAGAATAAAAGAACTGGCCAACAAAATAAGAAAACGAATCACACTCCAAGCCTCAACAAAGAAGGAAGGGGCTGAAACAGAAGGGGCCTAAAGCTACATAAGCTAGGCA
>JASANA010007265.1:0-30176 GCA_030248095.1 Ptycholaimellus sp. GST1_10
AAAATTCTAGCAGCGTAGACGTTGCTTCTGCTGGATAGCTGGCATTGGCTGGCCGGCGGAGTTGCAGCAGAGGCCATAAGTTTGAAAACTGACAGGAGCCAATTTTTTGAACTCTGGCAGCAAAAGCAAGCGGTTTGCTGGTGGCTGCAGGCAATTTCAAAATCCGTCCAAGGATAATGAAATTGTCATTGACGATGCTTGCATAGACGGCATGAAAACAACTTTGCAGTTAGTTTTCAATGCCCAAGCAGCAGAGTTGTGTTGGAGCCGACGTTGACTGGAGCTGGCAGCGAAGATCTTTGAAATTGGACAGTGGTCAATTTCAAAGTCCAGCAGCAAAGACGGATCAAAGCTGGTAGCTGGCAGCCGAAGGGAATATTCAAAATCCATTTCAGGATGATGAAATTCTGTAGACGACGCTGATGACGTCAGCATGAAAAGAAACTTTTCAGTTAATTTTCAATGCCTGGCAGCAAAGTCAAATCTCGTCTCGATCGTCGGCATTGAATGATTTCATAAATCCGCAAGGATAGAATGAAATCATTGAAGGGAGTTGCTCTTTGAAGAGAACTTTTCAGTTCGCTTCAAGACCCTGTGTCGCAGCAGATTACGGTAGCAAGTGTGTTGTGTGACGTCAGAGTTTCCTGGCTGCTGCCCAAAGATGGCGTGAAGGCTGGAAACTTGGCGCTGCGATGTTGCTGATGAAGAGCGGATATTGAAAAGAGACTTAAAAGTCAATTTCCAATTCCATGCAGCGTAGTCGCAGTTGCTGCCGCATAGAAGTTCACGAGGCCGGCTCTGGCTGAGTGAAGTTCTGGGGCTGCAGGGTGTCCTGTCTGGCAGCGAAGCAAAGTCCGGCAATGCAGGCTGGGCTCGATTCGCTGTCCTGGCTCTGTAGATCGGTGACTGGGGCTTTTGACTCGATTGCTGCTGGTAGAAGGTGGCGAGGTCAAAAGGCCGGAAGTTGTTGCGGAAGCGGAAGTTGGCGGAAGTGGTGCTGGACATTGTAGTAGCATTGTAGAGGTGGTCGGTCGAGGTACAGATAAGCTAATCAGCTCTCTGATCTACCATACGCTGTGGTGTTATACAGCGGGAACTTAGCGAGAATCTCTTTCATCGTCACCGGAAGGGGAAGGCAGAGCGGAACAGGTTAGGGCATCGGAGCACAATATACAGCAACTGATCCCGGCCTCCCTTCCGCCCGCCTCATCGACAGTCAAGGTCGACGAAACCGGCTTGAGAAACGTCACAAATTTATTAGAAATGTAAAAGTGGCTTTTGTAGCTGAAACAAAAAATGTAAGTGACAGGACTGGCGGGAGTGGGAGCGAGATGGCCTGCCTCCACTCCTGTCTGGAGCAGGAGAGTCCCTACTGCGGAGCGGCGGAGTGGCGTCCCAGCTCCTGTCGACTTTTTGCTGCAGATGATCGCCTTCAGGTCCAGCTTCTGATTGAGGAGCCAGATGCCACCTTTTTCATGGCTCATTGAATGCCAAATCTGCCCTTGCTTTTTTTCTTGCCTTGTTTAGCAATGCTGCAATCGAGTTGACTGGTCGACGCGAAATTCGAGAGAACATCACCTGCAACTGAGCCTTTTAGGGTCTTACCTATTATGTTTTTTTTCTGCTTTTTTTATCTTTTCTGGAATTTCGTTTCTCTATTGCAGACAAGTCATCGCCTCTTTGTGAAAAAGAAACCTCTTTCTAGACCTGGAATGTTCTGGGTTGGCCTGGGTGCGGAGGGCCGGAAGGTGAAGGCAGAGAGTTACTTGCCTGCCAGTCAGTAGCGGATGTTGGGGGAAGGAGGGAAACAGAGGCATAGGTAATGCCAATTTTTTTCAAATTCTTTGATGTTTTTTGTGAATTTTTGGGCTATATTATATATAAATCGCTGAGCTGCGCGCGCAAAATGGAAATTTTTAACAAAACTGGTAATTTTTTCGTCTAAATTGGCAGTATGGGTGCAATTGAAAAAAGTTTTCCTGCTCGCTTCACGCGCAGGCAAGAAATGTTTACTCTCAAAAATGTTTGCCAAACTTCCCACCCCTCTTCTTACGAAACTGAAGACAACCGCGCATGCTGCCAGGGGCCGTGTGGAGGCGCAGGCGTATTGTTGACCTATTGTTGCCCCATTTGTAGTGGTCGCCAACTTCCGGCCCCAATCCTGACCAGAGTCCACTCTTAGCAAATAGAGGGCCTTAATTAATAACAATAATTTAGACACTAATTTAAGTGCCTAAATATATTCAAAAAAAACGAAAAACTTTTAGCTCCTGTTTGTCCTTTCTAATTAGGAAACATTCCCAGTACTTTTCCCTGTTCACACTGGCCTCTACATCGGATTTCAGCCTGCCCTCCAACTGGATAATAAGCCCAACCCTTTCTAGCCCCTTACCTATTTTTACCCACTCATCTGATCTTTCACTCGTTATTCTTTTGAACATTCAATTGCACATAAGTTTTGATTAATTCAAAACTTATTTCTGACCATTAAAATTAGCAACTTTGAAGTTGTGCAGCTAGGTCTCAGGGCAACATTATGGCAAACCAATTATGCTTGCCCCTTAGTTAAACAACCCTCTTTCCAACCAGCACTAGAAAAGGGATTTTCTAGACACTGCATTTTCGTACACTGTGCCTTTAATATATATGGTACCATTGGCAGGCCAAATGTGGCACTTTTTTCTTCAAAATTTGCAATTGCCTCGAGTAAAAAGTTAAGGAAATACATTTTCTACTAGTGGAATCTGCTGCTTGGACAGTTGCATTTTGTTTTTGGCGCGCAGTTCAGTGTCTCTTTCCATGCGCGCCCAAAAATAATGTATTTAATAATAATAATAAAAATAATAATAATAAAAATGTATTTCCTTAACTTTTTACTCGAGGCAATTGCAAATTTTGAAGAAAAGAGCCCCACATTTGGCCTGCCAATGGTACCATATATTTCTTCTACTTTTAATATAGTATAAACTGTATAAATACAAATTTTATATTTTTTGAGAAATTTCTTTGACTTATTTTCAGGGCAATCAATTTTTGGGAGAAAAGAGCTTTACTTTTGGACTGGCGATGGTACCAGTTGTTTTCTCAACTTTAAATACACAAAACAATGAGTGCCTGACAAGGATTCGAACCTACCTCTTTCATCCATCTGCCCAATAGCTTACACCACTACACCACTGGTGCACACGACTTCGTAATTTAACTGAAGAGCTCAATAAATGAAGCCCAGGGACCCGGTGAAGGGGGGTGGGGGAAGGAATGAATACCTACTATCGTCCATTGAATAGATGCGGAGGAGGAGAAGAAGGAGGAGGAGTTCGGACAAAGTTTTTTGCGTTTTTCGTGCTAAAATAAACCGTTTTATGCAAAAGTCAAAAGATAAGCTACAGTCAATTCGATGTTGCTCTTTCCATTGCAAAAAAAATAAAAGCAATGGTGGTTTCTGTGACGAGCAACAACCTTATCAAAATTGAGATCTAGCAATAACCCCGAAAACATACACCTGGGTCGAAAAGAGGGGCTGAGCGCTGACGGTTCGCTTTGCTCCCTTGCGCCAGCCCAATACCTTGATTTACCGACAGAAGGTTTTTTGGTAACCCGAAACCTCGTTAATATTCTAGCTTTTTTGGGGGCTGTGAGCATTGCACAAAACTGCGGTAGCATTGCAAAGCGTGTGAAGGGAGTCAGATGATTTAACATCTCTCGTTGGCGGGTGAAACGAGAGAGAACGAGGTGAATTAATGGCTGAAATGCACGTCTTTATTCGATTGACTCTAACGATCCTACCTATGGTAGCCATGGGCTGCCGTCTGCAACCATCGGCTAGACTTCAGCTCAGGGCAGCATTTGGACAATCAGACTCTACCACCACGAATGCGCCAGGTCATTGATGGTTTTTTTTCATTTTGGAAAGTTTTTGTTTTGAACCCGGGTCACTGCGGGCAATGAGAGGATTTTGCAATAAGTTTAATTGCAAAAAATCTCAGCTAAATTTTATCCCAACACAAGGCCAAGCTGGTCGACATGTGGCACATTTCATTTTCGGCTGATGCACTGTCTCCCCCCCCCCCAAGGGTATTACACGTACACCCTCCCCCCAAGAGATACGCCTTCCCCCAATAAATGATTTTTTATTGTCTTAAAATTGTCATCTGTACATATCTCGAACTTAAAACTCAAGGAATTTTGATATAAAGATATATGCCCATCATGGATACTGTTTCTATTTTCCCTCTTTGGTTTAGTTTAAAACCCGTATAAACTGTGGCAGTACCAAGTATAGTTGCTTATGGACCACCAAACATAGTTGATAACTTATGGTCATACGTTCAATTACAGGGCTCTATGGTAAAAAAAGACCATTTTTGTTAACTCGCCTTTTGTGCATTGTGCTCCAGTAATTCAAGGTAAATTGGTCGCTTGTAACTTGAAAGATTGTAAAACAGAGTAGAAACATGACAATCACTTTGCACAGACAAGCAGAGATGGCCTGGATGACATTGAGAAGGGTGCGCATGTCGATGGCGTCCCACTCCCTGATCAGCGTCTCCTTCAGCTCTTGGATGTTGTGGTGAGGGTTCTGGCAGGCGCGGGACTCGAGTGTGTTCCAGATGGTGAAGTCCATGGGTGTGAGATCTGGAGAGGCAGGCGGCCAGGTGTCGGGGCCAATAAAGGGGATGTGGTGGTCAGTGAGTCAGTTGATGGTGGTTTTGGTTGCATGCAAAAGCTTTGGCATTTTGAGCATCAAAACCCAACACCCAAGCATCAAAAATATTAGAAATTAATGCGGTTTTGTCTTCTTTGGAATACCTAGTGCAAATACTACGAGTCTGCGCACAATCATTCGTGCATTGGAAGCTGAAAACTCGCATATTTACTAGTATAACATGGGGTTCATTTGGTCAAAGTGGCTGAACCCATGAGTTGAACTGCCGCCCATAGAATGGATCTAGTTAAAAGAGGAAGCCAACTGAATCCATAACTCAAATATAAACCCCATTTACCCAAGCTACCCAGTGAAATGATGTTATCAGAAAAAGGGGGCGGGGCTTAGGGTTATCAAAGCAACCACCCAGCAGCAGACTTCCAAAAGGGGGCCGGGCGTTTTTTGAGGTGATTCCTTAGTACTGCCCCCAGGCCAAAATGGCATAACTTGGGTTCTACTGCAGCTTTTTGCATGATTTCAACGCCATTTGAAAGGGAATTTTATGGCCAGAATGATAGTGCACAGCAAAAGGATCATTTCACAATACCAGAGACTCGAAATTGAGGTCAAATTGGCTGAAATTTGCAATTTTGGTTTTTGAAACATCAGGTGATGGGTTTGTGCAAAATTGAAAAAATTTTCCATTTTTATGGCCAGATTCGTGTTTAGCGTCAAAATGTACCTATTGGTGCTCAAAATTAGAGCAAATTTCTCAAAAATAACCCCTAAATCACTTTTTGGGTTTTGAAACATTAGGTTTTTGGGTTATAACTCGAGAACAAATTATTTCCGCCAAGCTCCCAAAGCAGGGCCGCGAGCGGCCAACATTTCCAACATTCCCTGAAAAAATCAGCGAAATCGGTTGAGAAACCGTCAAGGTATTTCATGTAACATACATATATATATATATAGACCCACACCCCTTTTTGAGGTGATTCCTTAGTACTGCCCCCAGGCCAAAATGGCATAACTTGGGTTCTACTGCAGCTTTTTGCATGATTTCAACGCCATTTGAAAGGGAATTTTATGGCCAGAATGATAGTGCACAGCAAAAGGATCATTTCACAATACCAGAGACTCGAAATTGAGGTCAAATTGGCTGAAATTTGCAATTTTGGTTTTTGAAACATCAGGTGATGGGTTTGTGCAAAATTGAAAAAATTTTCCATTTTTATGGCCAGATTCGTGTTTAGCGTCAAAATGTACCTATTGGTGCTCAAAATTAGAGCAAATTTCTCAAAAATAACCCCTAAATCACTTTTTGGGTTTTGAAACATTAGGTTTTTGGGTTATAACTCGAGAACAAATTATTTCCGCCAAGCTCCCAAAGCAGGGCCGCGTGCGGCCAACATTTCCAACATTCCCTGAAAAAATCAGCGAAATCGGTTGAGAAACCGTCAAGGTATTTCATGTAACATACATATATATATATATAGACCCACACCCCTTTTTGAGGTGATTCCTTAGTACTGCCCCCAGGCCAAAATGGCATAACTTGGGTTCTACTGCAGCTTTTTGCATGATTTCAACGCCATTTGAAAGGGAATTTTATGGCCAGAATGATAGTGCACAGCAAAAGGATCATTTCACAATACCAGAGACTCGAAATTGAGGTCAAATTGGCTGAAATTTGCAATTTTGGTTTTTGAAACATCAGGTGATGGGTTTGTGCAAAATTGAAAAAATTTTCCATTTTTATGGCCAGATTCGTGTTTAGCGTCAAAATGTACCTATTGGTGCTCAAAATTAGAGCAAATTTCTCAAAAATAACCCCTAAATCACTTTTTGGGTTTTGAAACATTAGGTTTTTGGGTTATAACTCGAGAACAAATTATTTCCGCCAAGCTCCCAAAGCAGGGCCGCGTGCGGCCAACATTTCCAACATTCCCTGAAAAAATCAGCGAAATCGGTTGAGAAACCGTCAAGGTATTTCATGTAACATACATATATATATATATAGACCCACACCCCTTTTTGAGGTGATTCCTTAGTACTGCCCCCAGGCCAAAATGGCATAACTTGGGTTCTACTGCAGCTTTTTGCATGATTTCAACGCCATTTGAAAGGGAATTTTATGGCCAGAATGATAGTGCACAGCAAAAGGATCATTTCACAATACCAGAGACTCGAAATTGAGGTCAAATTGGCTGAAATTTGCAATTTTGGTTTTTGAAACATCAGGTGATGGGTTTGTGCAAAATTGAAAAAATTTTCCATTTTTATGGCCAGATTCGTGTTTAGCGTCAAAATGTACCTATTGGTGCTCAAAATTAGAGCAAATTTCTCAAAAATAACCCCTAAATCACTTTTTGGGTTTTGAAACATTAGGTTTTTGGGTTATAACTCGAGAACAAATTATTTCCGCCAAGCTCCCAAAGCAGGGCCGCGAGCGGCCAACATTTCCAACATTCCCTGAAAAAATCAGCGAAATCGGTTGAGAAACCGTCAAGGTATTTCATGTAACATACATATATATATATATAGACCCACACCCCTTTTTGAGGTGATTCCTTAGTACTGCCCCCAGGCCAAAATGGCATAACTTGGGTTCTACTGCAGCTTTTTGCATGATTTCAACGCCATTTGAAAGGGAATTTTATGGCCAGAATGATAGTGCACAGCAAAAGGATCATTTCACAATACCAGAGACTCGAAATTGAGGTCAAATTGGCTGAAATTTGCAATTTTGGTTTTTGAAACATCAGGTGATGGGTTTGTGCAAAATTGAAAAAATTTTCCATTTTTATGGCCAGATTCGTGTTTAGCGTCAAAATGTACCTATTGGTGCTCAAAATTAGAGCAAATTTCTCAAAAATAACCCCTAAATCACTTTTTGGGTTTTGAAACATTAGGTTTTTGGGTTATAACTCGAGAACAAATTATTTCCGCCAAGCTCCCAAAGCAGGGCCGCGAGCGGCCAACATTTCCAACATTCCCTGAAAAAATCAGCGAAATCGGTTGAGAAACCGTCAAGGTATTTCATGTAACATACATATATATATATATAGACCCACACCCCTTTTTGAGGTGATTCCTTAGTACTGCCCCCAGGCCAAAATGGCATAACTTGGGTTCTACTGCAGCTTTTTGCATGATTTCAACGCCATTTGAAAGGGAATTTTATGGCCAGAATGATAGTGCACAGCAAAAGGATCATTTCACAATACCAGAGACTCGAAATTGAGGTCAAATTGGCTGAAATTTGCAATTTTGGTTTTTGAAACATCAGGTGATGGGTTTGTGCAAAATTGAAAAAATTTTCCATTTTTATGGCCAGATTCGTGTTTAGCGTCAAAATGTACCTATTGGTGCTCAAAATTAGAGCAAATTTCTCAAAAATAACCCCTAAATCACTTTTTGGGTTTTGAAACATTAGGTTTTTGGGTTATAACTCGAGAACAAATTATTTCCGCCAAGCTCCCAAAGCAGGGCCGCGAGCGGCCAACATTTCCAACATTCCCTGAAAAAATCAGCGAAATCGGTTGAGAAACCGTCAAGGTATTTCATGTAACATACATATATATATATATAGACCCACACCCCTTTTTGAGGTGATTCCTTAGTACTGCCCCCAGGCCAAAATGGCATAACTTGGGTTCTACTGCAGCTTTTTGCATGATTTCAACGCCATTTGAAAGGGAATTTTATGGCCAGAATGATAGTGCACAGCAAAAGGATCATTTCACAATACCAGAGACTCGAAATTGAGGTCAAATTGGCTGAAATTTGCAATTTTGGTTTTTGAAACATCAGGTGATGGGTTTGTGCAAAATTGAAAAAATTTTCCATTTTTATGGCCAGATTCGTGTTTAGCGTCAAAATGTACCTATTGGTGCTCAAAATTAGAGCAAATTTCTCAAAAATAACCCCTAAATCACTTTTTGGGTTTTGAAACATTAGGTTTTTGGGTTATAACTCGAGAACAAATTATTTCCGCCAAGCTCCCAAAGCAGGGCCGCGAGCGGCCAACATTTCCAACATTCCCTGAAAAAATCAGCGAAATCGGTTGAGAAACCGTCAAGGTATTTCATGTAACATACATATATATATATATAGACCCACACCCCTTTTTGAGGTGATTCCTTAGTACTGCCCCCAGGCCAAAATGGCATAACTTGGGTTCTACTGCAGCTTTTTGCATGATTTCAACGCCATTTGAAAGGGAATTTTATGGCCAGAATGATAGTGCACAGCAAAAGGATCATTTCACAATACCAGAGACTCGAAATTGAGGTCAAATTGGCTGAAATTTGCAATTTTGGTTTTTGAAACATCAGGTGATGGGTTTGTGCAAAATTGAAAAAATTTTCCATTTTTATGGCCAGATTCGTGTTTAGCGTCAAAATGTACCTATTGGTGCTCAAAATTAGAGCAAATTTCTCAAAAATAACCCCTAAATCACTTTTTGGGTTTTGAAACATTAGGTTTTTGGGTTATAACTCGAGAACAAATTATTTCCGCCAAGCTCCCAAAGCAGGGCCGCGAGCGGCCAACATTTCCAACATTCCCTGAAAAAATCAGCGAAATCGGTTGAGAAACCGTCAAGGTATTTCATGTAACATACATATATATATATATAGACCCACACCCCTTTTTGAGGTGATTCCTTAGTACTGCCCCCAGGCCAAAATGGCATAACTTGGGTTCTACTGCAGCTTTTTGCATGATTTCAACGCCATTTGAAAGGGAATTTTATGGCCAGAATGATAGTGCACAGCAAAAGGATCATTTCACAATACCAGAGACTCGAAATTGAGGTCAAATTGGCTGAAATTTGCAATTTTGGTTTTTGAAACATCAGGTGATGGGTTTGTGCAAAATTGAAAAAATTTTCCATTTTTATGGCCAGATTCGTGTTTAGCGTCAAAATGTACCTATTGGTGCTCAAAATTAGAGCAAATTTCTCAAAAATAACCCCTAAATCACTTTTTGGGTTTTGAAACATTAGGTTTTTGGGTTATAACTCGAGAACAAATTATTTCCGCCAAGCTCCCAAAGCAGGGCCGCGAGCGGCCAACATTTCCAACATTCCCTGAAAAAATCAGCGAAATCGGTTGAGAAACCGTCAAGGTATTTCATGTAACATACATATATATATATATAGACCCACACCCCTTTTTGAGGTGATTCCTTTGACCAACTTTCTAGAATCTAAACCTGCAAAGTTATTCACAACAAGTATATGGCGCAAAGCGCAATAGGTGACCGCGGAGCATCTTAACATGTAGCAAAATCCTAAAATTAAGCAAAAGGAAAAGTCTGTGGTTTCTCAACCAAATTCAAAAGTAAACACATATTTAGAATCAGCAGTTATGAATTGTGAACAAAAAAACTCAAGTCTTGTGGGCAATTTTCAGCCATTCAACATGACAATTCTTGACTCAAAAGGAAAAGTCTGTGGTTTCTCAACCAAATTCAAAAGTAAGCACAGATTTAGAACCAGCATACATGAATTGTGAATAAAAAAACTCAAGTCTTGTGTGCAATTCTCAGCCGTTCAGATGCTACAGAGGAAATTGGTAATTTTCGGGAAAAACTTTTTCCTACTCAGGAAAGTAATGTTTCTAATGGTCCGGCACCAGCTCCACCCCCCCAGGATCCAAGCGGCACATTATAGCTTTCAGGAAAAAAAAGTATGTCCAGATCCGTTGAGAATTCGCCCGTGCCCAGCACTTGCAGATATATATATATATATACATACATATATATATATGAGGACAAAAGTTGAGTAACCTCTATAGACCGCGGAGCGGCCCTTCGGGCCGCTCCGCGGTCAAAAAACCTCTCTTCAGATATTTTGAAATTGGAAAAATTTCTTTTCCGACAAACTAAACCTTTTATACCTTTTTTGAACTCCTTTTGAGCTTTCAGAGTCTTCTTTTTGCCTCTTTGAAGCTTCAGCTATCCCAATGTTATAGCATAGAGAGCCTATGTTGAAGCGAAGGAAGCCCTCCTCTCTGTGTTTTTTAAAACATCGGAAGCACATTTCGATGCAGAGATTTCAAGTTGCCATATTTGTTTGTGCCCAATTTTCAAGTGCAGTTAAGGCACGAGTTTGATGGGACAGTTTGAAAATAGCTTAATATCATCAGCCCAGAGCCAGCATTAGACACAATCTAAACATAGTTTCGATCTTGAGCGGAGGGCGTCTGAGGGGAGTTCCTGAGGTCCTCCCGGCACTAACGGAATGATGAACCGATAGAGGAGGATCCAGCCGTTGGAGTAGAGAGGCGGAGAGTAGGCAACGACCTGGAAGCGCTCCCAGTTGAGGCTGAGGTAGGCAGCGGACCGGACAGAGAGGCAGGCAGAAGAAAGCCGAGTCTGGCTGCCACCTGCCGCACTCCAGCTAGGCCCAGCACGAAGGCCAGGCTCAGCTGCATCAGCGGCGGCAGCATCGTTCCCAGCGACAGGGAGGCCAGCTTGAGCGGAGGGCGTCTGAGGGGAGTTCCTGAGGTCCTCCCGGCACTAACGGAATGATGAACCGATAGAGGAGGATCCAGCCGTTGGAGTAGAGAGGCGGAGAGTAGGCAACGACCTGGAAGCGCTCCCAGTTGAGGCTGAGGTAGGCAGCGGACCGGACAGAGAGGCAGGCAGAAGAAAGCCGAGTCTGGCTGCCACCTGCCGCACTCCAGCTAGGCCCAGCACGAAGGCCAGGCTCAGCTGCATCAGCGGCGGCAGCATCGTTCCCAGCGACAGGGAGGCCAGCTTGAGCGGAGGGCGTCTGAGGGGAGTTCCTGAGGTCCTCCCGGCACTAACGGAATGATGAACCGATAGAGGAGGATCCATCCGTTGGAGTAGAGAGGCGGAGAATAGGCGACGACCTGGAAGCGCTCCCAGTTGAGGCTGAGGTCGGCAACGGAAACGTCCGCGGCCCCCTGGCCACCAGACTCACTGCACTGCTGTCGTTCAGCCAGCCCTGAGTCGTCTTTCATGCCTGTTCACTGGCGGAGGCAAAGACTGCCCTGCCTTACCCGAGGATGGGCAAAGTTGTCGGCTGGGACGGGATGGAGGTCCTGTAGGCGGAGGCCGGGTTTGAGCATGGCGCTGAGAGCAAAGGTGGAGAGGAGGGTGAGTGGATGAGGCCGGGTGCAATGGGGGAGATTGTAGCCTCTGGGCTGGCGGCAGGGTACATTGCCGTTCACTGCCACCCATGCAAAGCTCAAATTCATGGCTTTAAACAACTAAAACTCAGATGGTGACGTTGTTGAAAGAGTTCATCACTTGATGGCTAGCTTAAGATTGGTTTTCTGGCAAAAAAGTTTGTTTGGTTTGACACAAAACACCCTTTTGCAATTCCAAAACACCGTTCTTGCGTCTACGATTTTATGACGAAGCTATTGGCCTAGTACAAAGGAAGTTGTCAGGGGCCTTTTTTCTGAACAAAAAGTTTTTTTTGGGGATTATTGTTATTCTATACATTTTTTGTTAATTCTTTTGGCTTCGGAAATGAATATATTTTGCATATTACAATAGTTTATGTAGAAAATAAATCCCTGATGTCATCAGAAAAACTGGATAGGGAAGGGCTGGCTTGCGATCCCCAGACAAAGTCCAAGTCGGCGTAGCTCTTCACCAGCCCGTCCAGGCCCTCTTCTGCGCCCCAACTGAGGAGTCGCTTTTTACCATCAATCTAAAAAAATTACTTTTCTTTGCTTCTTCGATTTCTATTCCGCTCAAAATCCTTTTTAGGCTCACTCCCAGAATCCCCCCCCCAACGGGGTTGCCCCCCCCCAAGCGTTTGCCCCCCCACCACTGACGTGTCCCCCCCCCCCTCGTACAAATCCCCCCCATCGACGAGTCCCCCCCTAGCATTTTTTCTACTTATCTTGAATACACCTTGGATACTGATTCTGTTTCCCCTCTTAGGCTTAGTCAAAACCCGTGTATACTGTGGCAGTACCAAGTATAGTTGCTTAGAGACCCGCAAATATAGGTTATAAGCTCAAAAAGTACTTGTTTTCTTTTCCAATTGTCCCCCCCCCAAACGAAAATTTTTCCAATTGCCCCCCCCCCCAAACGAAAATTTTTCCAATTGTCCCCCCCCCAAATGCCGATTTGCCGATTAGAGCACTGATTGAGCACCTTGCACATGGTTAGGAGCATCTTAGATTTGGGGGGGGGGGTTCGACCATGGGGGAGGGGCAGATGCGTTGGGGGGCCGGCAGATGCGTTGGGGGGGGGGGGGGGGGGGGGGACCCCCCCCTTGGGGGGGGGGCAAACGCCATGGGGGGGGATTGTGGGAGTCAGCCCCTTTTTACGACATATTTATTCAGGAAAAAATACAAAATTTTGTTTTACGACAATCAAAGGATTTACGGCAATTTATTCCAAAAAAGAAAGGAGACCTTGGAGCGAAGGCGCTGACCGCCTGCCAGCAAACCTTGCAGGGCACTGAAGCGAAGGTCCCAGTTGCCCACGCCCTCCCCTTCCTCGTTCAAACCCCCGTCAAGCCCTGCGCTCTTCTTTTTATCAACCCAGTGCAAAGCTCAAAGAACACTTGTACCGAAATTGCCCTTTAGCTGATCTCCGAAAGCAGCCCCGTCTGCACTCACCTGGAGTCGAGCTTGAATTGCTTCTTCTTCCTCCTCTTCGGAACTCTTGCCCTCTCTTAGTTGACTAAAAGAGAGGAAAAGTGTGGACTGGAGCCATCTAGAGAAGCTAGAAAAAAGCCGTTCAATGGGCCAGTGTAGGACGGCGGTGTAGTTGGCGTCCGCGGCATCGCCCAACCTTTGCTTGCCTCGTATACTGCCCCTCCCCTCCTCCTCGTCCACCTCAAGCACAGCTCTCCCTCCAACCATCAAGGCAAAAGAGTTTCAGCACTACTTCGATGAGGGTATCGCCTCGGCTCCGCAGCCCTGCCAGATTCTGTCGCTCTCTTATGTGCTGACGACTGAGAGGGCCTCGGCGTGAGGCTCGACTCAGGCTTTCCGATCCCGCTGAAGTCAGTTGAGGAATTGGGTGATGGATTTGAAGGGGTGATTTGATGTGACCCCAGCCGAAGATGTTGGAGGCAAGGCCGAGGCGAGAGTCTGCGATGCTCCCGTCCGGGCCTAGTCGAAAATCGGCCACGGCCTCGCCGCCCACGCTTGTGTCGTCCCCGAAAAACTCCCGCACGCTCCCGCCCGCAAGCCCTTCCAGAAAACCAAGCTCCTCAATCATTCCGTTTTTATTCATCCTGTCTAGCAAGCTGGCAAATGAACTTACTCGTCTGTCCGAATGGTGAAAGTTGAATTCCCGTTTCTCCAGACGGATGAATGGTAGGCTGAGAAACTGGCCGTCAGTGCTGGAAAAGCTAAATATGAGTGGCCAGATGAACATTATCTCTATTCTACGCAGCTGTCAGTGTTTGAGGACATTGGTAAGATTTGGGCAGGATTAATCTGCACTGGAAAACGAGTTGATTCGTTCGGGAGATTGCCAGTTTCTGTCGAGACGTTTTTACTCATTCCCTTAGCAATGGGATAAAATGTAAGTTGCTTATGAAATTCACTGCTAGTACTTGCGATATGATTTGAGGAAGAAAAAACATTCGTTTCAAAATCATTCTCGCAATAATAGTAGCATTTTGAAGCAGCAAAATAGCCGCAAAACTGGAATCCGCCCAAATTGTCAATACCTAGACGAGGTTTTGCGATTTTCGCTTTCTATGCATGCGAAAGAGGCATTGTGGATATGGTCCCTCGTAAAAAGATCCGCCTACTTGCCTTGTTTGACGGAGTCTGCATTTTGCCTATTCTCTGCCTGCCATAGCATTTATCTTGTCAGCTAAAAACTATAATTATTTTCAGCTACACTCGATCTCATACAAGTCTAAAAATGGACACCAAAAATGCCATAAAAATGACAAATGAAACTAAACGAAACTCAAGTGTGTCGGCGAACATTCTTTAACATTTCTTTTTTATAAATTGGCAACAGTTAGCTTCCATTCAAATCAGTGAATGCTTGACATTTTTTCTATTTGATAAAAATGTATTTTATTAGTTACAGCTGTTTTTTACCATTGAACAGCAAACCTTTCTGTGAATCAGTCTCCGACATCGATCTTTTCTTGCTACTCTTACTTTTCAAACACTTCCTTTCGTTGGGAATTTGTGAAGTGCGGCTTTGTTTTGTTGGCTTTCAATGTTAGCAACGATGCCCAAAGCTAAGTTTTCTTATTTCACAGAATGAAAATTGCCCAATCAGAGTGAGTATTTGTCATCCCGAGTAGAGTCTTCCAGTCTCCTGGCTTCCTTGGCTTGATTAGGGCAGCAAGCGCCATTGCTGGTTGGGCTAGTATGGAAGGGGGCCGGGGAAATTGGGGTGGGCGAAAATCAATGCGCGGACAGGGCGTCATCCCGAGCAGGGAAGGGCGGGCGTCAACCCGAGCAGTGGCGGTGGGGGGCCGAGGGAGGGGGTAGGTACACAGGAGGTCACGTGACGGGGGTCCCCAGTGGAAAAGCGTCTGCGGGAGGGCCAGACGCGCTAAGGACCTCCACTCCGACCCCGCCTTCCAATTTGCGCCCCTCTCATTCCTTCTTGCCTCCACCTCCTCAGCCCCAATATCTCCATCCATGCCTCTTTCAGCTCCCTTTGCCTTCCTTAAATCCGAGGAACACTTTAGACCAATTAGACTCCCCTGAGGAACTCCTTTTTTTGAATGTTTTCCATAAGATTGCTAAAATTGGGCCTCAGCTTCAAGGAGGATTCCATATTGCAGGAAAGTAAAGGCGGTGAAGATGTCAGAGCCGTCTGAGCAACCAATGGAAGAGCAGGAGAACTCCAATGACGGTTGGCATTTAGCATTTATTTCCCTTTTCATTCTTCTCCTTGCATGAACCGCACTGATAGTTCGAGCAATTGTTAGTGCCTAGAGAGCTAGGCTTAGCAAACTGGTTGCCAGACCTACCTAGAAACTATGAATGAAGGAGAGGAGCCACTCATATTCCTATGAATTTAGCAGCCATAGGTCTTGTGAAAGCAATCAGGGCTATCAGGGGCTAGTGAAATGCAGGAGGCTGGAGTTGGAGGGGGAAGGGTGGAATATGGATGTAGTGTTGGTTGTGGTGTGAGTGTGTCTGGAGGGGGGCGGGGGCATATGCGTGCGTGAGCAGGGCGGGAGAGGGGAGATGGAGGGGGAGGGGAGGAGGAGAGGGGGACAGGAGGGCACATAGCCTCTTCGCTGATGAAGGGAGCGGAGGGGGGCTGGCCTGTGCCTGAGAGAACTGAAAGAGCATTGGGTAAACTGGCCCTTATACTCTCTGCCTTACCCCTCGCCCTCCCCCCCGCACCTTCGCCACACCTACTTTTGCCGAGAAAGAAAGAAAATCCAACACTCAGCCTCTCTCCTTCCACCCTCTCCGGCTTAGCGCTTGGCTCCTCTTCCCTCCCCATAATTGAGCCGCTTGCCCTGTCAGAATGAGAAGAGTACTTGGAGGAGAGGAGGAGGTGATGTCGGGCGGAGAGGGGGAGGAGGAGGCGAGCAGGGCGGAGGAGGCGATGGAGGAGGCGGAGGGTGAGGAGCTGGAGGAGACCCTGGGCGACGAGGCAGAGGCAGCACCAGCAGCCAAGAAGAAGACGCCGGGCAAGGGGAAGAAGGGAAAGAAGGGCAAGAAGGGGAAGAAGAAGGAGTCCGCTACCGCCTCTGACATCCCTGTCCATCTGGTCGATCACGCCACTGCCAGCGTTCCAATTCATTTGAGCGATGCGTGAGAATTTAGGTGAGATAAGAGGGTGTGCAGGTGTCGGAGGTGTGCGAGGCCTACGAGCTGGAGGACGTGGAGACGGAGTGGGCCGAGGATGACTACCTTGCCCTCACATCTCAGAAGGCACCAGCTTTTATTACTGCCAATAGTGACCCAACCTAAAGGCAAATTGCAGGCCTTCTTTGCCCGAATCAAGCCAGAGATTGCGGCGGCAAACCCGACGGCCTCGGCGGCCAAGATCGCGCCACTGCTGATGGCCCGGTGGCGGGAGTTCCAGGCGGGGATGCCGGAGCACCTGCGCTCGGGCAAGCGCAAGACCCCCGGCGGCAAACTGGATGAGAAGGTGGCGCCCATCAAGATCCGCATCTCAGCGCGACAGGGCGGGTGAGGCGCTTGCTTCTCTGGCCAATGGACGGAAGTAAGGCTGGCGTGGTTGAGGAAAAAGCGGAAGGGGGACGGAGGGGAGTCCAGCGATGAGGAGGAGAAGGCCAACTCCGACGCCGAGTTCGAGGCACTGCTCCGCATGCATGACAAGGATGTGGAAGAGGCCAAGAAGGTCAAAGGTCCCCCCTCTTCTTCTTCTCCACCCTCTGCTCTCAACCCTTGAACAAGCCATCTGTTGAGGAGGCAAGAGCAAGGGCGGGAAGGTGAAGGCTGGCGGGCTGAAAGCAGGGGGCGGGGCTAAGAAGCCGCGAGTGGAGGGTGAGGAGGGGGGCGGGGGAGGGGAGGCGGCGGAAGGCTACGACACGGAGCACCAGGACTACTGCGAGGTGTGCCAGGCGGGCGGGGAGATCGTGCTCTGCGACACCTGCCCGCGGGCCTACCACCTGGTCTGCCTGGACCCCGACATGGAGGAGGCGCCGGAGGGTGCCTGGAGCTGTCCGCACTGCGAATCGGAGGGCGTCCCGGAGAAGGTGGTGGAGGAGGAGCCGAAGCCGGAGAAGGCGGAGAACGAGGAGCTCTGTCGGGCCTGTCGGGACGGAGGCTTCCTGCTCTGCTGCGATGCCTGCCCTGCCAGCTATCATCCGCTCTGCCTCAACCCACCCCTCAGCGGAGACGCGCCAGAGGAATGGTCCAGTGTCCTTTGCAGGTCTGTGTTATGAGGATGAGAGCAGTGGTTTGAAGGTACTGTCCGCGCTGTTCATGCGAAGAGCCGCCGCATCGACCCGAGAAGATCCTGTCCTGGCGCTGGATCGAGATCAAGATTCCGGAGCCGAAGACGAACCCTGAGGAGGCGGCGCCGAAAGAGGGGGGCGAGGCAGAGAAGACGGGAGAGGAGGAGAAGAAGGAGGAGGAGAAGAAGGTGGAGGTGAAGAAGAAGGGGCGGGTGCGACGGGAGCGGGAGTTCTTCATCAAGTGGAAGTACCGCTCCTACTGGCACTGCGAGTGGGTGAACGAGGTGGTGCTGGACGTCTGGTTCCCCCAGACCATGCGCATGTACTGGCGCAAGGGTCACGACATGGAGCACCCGCCAGAGGTGGACGTGGAGGAGGAGGCGGACATCAGCAAGCGACACGAGGCACAGATGATCAAAGTCTTTCATCATCATCCATTCTTCTTTCATCACTCAATTCTAATGCTCAGGAAGAGGAGGAGGCGATGGCGAAAGAGAAGGAGGAGGAGGAGAAGGCGGAGAAGGAAGGACAGCCCGCCCCCACAAAGCACGAGGAAGGCCAGAACCTCTACCACCGCTTCTACAAGTACGGCATCAAGCCTCTTTGGCTACAAGTCCACCGCATCCTCAATCACAAGTTATCCCCCCTCCCCCCAACCCCCTCACCATTTCCAACCAATCTATCCCTCGGCAGGATCTACAAGAACGGGGTGGCGGACTACCTGGTGAAGTGGAAGGACCTGCCCTACGACCAGGCCACCTGGGAAACGGACGACTTCGAGATCCCCGGCTACTCTGAGGCAGTTGCCTGGTACTGGACCCATCGCGAGAAAATGCTCTTCGAGTCCACACCCAAGGTTCACCTTCTCATCCTTTTCTACCTCCCAGTCCAACTCTTCTCCTCCTCCCAGGCCATCGCAAAGAAGCTGCGCAAGACGAACCCCCACTTCGACCCTCCGGCCATCCCCACGCCAGAGGAGCGGAAGGAGGAGCGACGCCGCTGCAAAGAGCGTCGCAACCTCCCGGATCCCCGCAAGAAGTACGAGGTCCAGCCGACATTCCTCGACGACACCGGCGGCAAGCTCCATCCCTACCAGCTCGAGGGCATCAACTGGCTGCGCCACTCTTGGTCTTCGGTCTCATTTTCATTTCTTTTCCCACTCATTGATGAATGCTTACAAGGCCAAATTTATAGGGCATCGATACCATACTTGCTGATGAGATGGGCCTGGGCAAAACCATTCAAACCATCACCTTCCTTTACACCCTTTTCAAAGAAGGCCACTCCAAAGGTGCGTCTTCTACTTTCCTACTGAAAATAGAGAGAGGGTCGCTAATGAGAAGTTCCACAGGCCCATTTCTGATTGCTGCCCCGTTGTCAACAATCATCAACTGGGAGCGGGAGTGCGAGTTCTGGGCGCCCGACTTCTACTGCATCACCTACGTCGGGGACAAAGAAAGCCGGGCCGTCATCCGCGAGCACGAATTCTCCTTCCTTGAAGGTTCCCCCTTCTACCCCTCCCCCTCACCCAGTCCCCCCTCTCATAGCAGGAGTTTGGAGGCGCAGTGAAAGGTGGTCCAAAAGCGACGAAGATCAAGACGGAGCAGGGCATCAAGTTCCACGTCCTCCTCACCTCCTACGAGCTGGTCTGCATCGACACTGCCTGCCTCGGATCCATCGACTGGGCCGCACTCGTCGTCGACGAAGCTCATCGGTCTCCTCTTCCTCATCCTTTCAATCATCCACTCACCCCCACTGTTTCTTTGCCAGGCTGAAGAACAACCAGTCCAAGTTCTTCAAGACGCTGCGCGAGTACCGCCTGGGCTACAAACTCCTGCTCACCGGGACCCCGCTGCAGAACAACCTGGAGGAGCTCTTCCACCTCCTCAACTTCATGAGCCAGGAGCGCTTCAAGTATCTTCATTCTGACCCTCTTCCGCCTCTTGATTGAACTCTGGGGCTTGCAGCGACATTGAAACCTTCACGCGGGAGTTCGCGGAGATCTCGAAGGAGGAGCAGATCACCAAGCTCCACGACCTCCTAGGGGGACACATGCTCCGACGCCTCAAGTCCGACGTCCTGGAAGGCATGCCCGCCAAGTCCGAGCTCATCGTACGCGTGGACATGACGCCCATGCAGAAGCGGTTCTTCTTCTTTCCTCCTCTGTCATTGATGGTTGAAGAGTACATTTGAATCCAGGTACTACAAGTACATCCTGACGCGGAACTTCGAGGCCCTGAATACGAAGTCGGGCGGGACGCAGACGAGTCTGCTGAACATCATGATGGACCTCAAGAAGTGCTGCAACCATCCATACCTCTTCCCTGCCGCCTCTCTTGAAGCTCCCAAGATGCCCAACCAAGTTATCCCGCTCCTCTTACATCCCAATATTGACAAAAGTAATTGGTAAATTGAGGCCTACGAAGGACAAGCCTTGTGCAAGGCTTCCGGGAAAACGCTGCTGCTGCAGAAGATGCTCCGTCAGCTCAAGAACGAAGGCCATCGCGTCCTCATCTTCTCACAGGTATCATCCATTCTATCAATCATTGATGGAGTGAGAAGATGAGGCAGTGAATGGGTGCAGATGACGCGTATGCTGGACGTGATGGAGGACATGATGGAGGCGGAGGGGTACAAGTACGAGCGGCTGGACGGTACAACGACAGGCTCAACGCGGCAGGAGGCCATCGACCGCTTCAACGCCCCCGACTCGGACGGCTTCGTCTTTCTCCTTTCCACGCGCGCCGGTGGCCTAGGCATCAACCTCGCCACCGCCGACACCGTCATCATCTACGACTCCGACTGGAACCCACACAACGACATCCAGGCCTTCAGCCGGGCCCACCGCATCGGGCAGTGCAACAAAGTGCTCATCTGCCGCTTCGTCACCCGCTTCTCCGTGGAGGAGCGCATCACCTCGGTGGCCAAGAAGAAGATGCTCCTCACCCACCTCGTCGTCCGCTCCGGCGTCGGCAAGACCGGCCCCTCCATGTCCAAGCAGGAGCTCGACGACGTCCTCAAGTGGGGCACCGAGGAGCTCTTCAAGGAGGACGACGCTGCCAAGAAGGAGGGCGAAGCGGACGGAGACGGCGCCGGCGCCGGCAACCAGATCGTCTGGGACGACGAGGCCGTGGCTGCGCTGCTGGACAGGAGCGGCGTGGGGGACAAGGACAAGGACCACTGGTCCAACGAGTACCTCTCCTCCTTCAAGGTGGCCCAGTACGTGACGAAGGAGGCGGAGGAGGAGGAGGAGGAGCCCGAGGAGACCGAAGTCATCCAGGAGGAGGTGCAGGAGGCCGACAACGACTACTGGGAAAAGCTGCTCCGCCACCACTACGAGCAGGCCCAGGAGGAGGTCAACGCCACGCTGGGCAAGGGCAAGCGCGTCCGCAAGGCCGTCAACTACGCGGGCACCGCCCAGGACGCCCAGGACAACTGGCAGGGCGAGGAGTACGAGGACTCCGCCACCGACTACTCCTCCAACAACGATGCCGATGAGGGCGATGATGAGTTCGACGCTGCTAAGGAGGAGCGCCGTCGGCGCAAGAGGGAGGAGGGAGGCCGAGAGAAACTCCCGCCGCTCCTGGCTCGGGTCAACGGACAGATTGAGGTTTCCACTTGCTCCTTTCATGTTTCAGGCCTACTATGTAGGTTTTATCTTGAACTGATAGAAGTGCGAATGATGAAAGTCTCATGGCTGAGCTATGCATCTAGTGTCTTACTCGCGATCCGTTGGAAATCTCAACACCATGCCTGAAGTTTTATGGCATGGTGAGTAAATCGGATCAGATAGTGTTTTCGAGAGATTTAGGCATTGCATGGCAGAGATAATTAGCCGTGACAATGCAAAGGCCTCTCGGGACATGCGACTGACACTGCACAGCTGAGATGCCTAAAAGGCGAATCTGACGCATTTTATTTCAAATTTTATTTATTTCAAGTTATTCAAATTTTGCAAAAACTTTCAATATTTATTTAAATTTTATTATTATTATGTTCCTGCGCTATTGGGATTGGGATGTAGGTTCTGGGCTTCAATCCACGACAGCGGCGAAGTTTCTACAACGCAGTGATGCGGTGGGGGATGCCGCCAGCAGACGCCTACACCTCCCAGTGGCTCGTTCGCGACCTCAAGAACAAGTCTGAGAAGAACTTCAAGGCCTACGTCAGCCTCTTTATGCGCCACCTTTGCGAACCCGGCAACGACAGTCAGGTTCAATTTTTCCCTTTCATCCTCCACCTATACCACAAACATAGACGAGACTTTCGATTTGATTTTTAATTTATTCTTCGTCAAAAACACATCATTCATCTTCATCAAACGTGCGTACTAAAAAGGGGATGAATTGAAGGAAACATTCAGCGATGGCGTGCCACGAGAGGGCTTGAACCGGCAGCATGTACTCACCCGAATCGGGATCATGAGCCTGATTCGCAAGAAGGTGCAAGAGTTCGAGAGCGCTAACGGGGACTGGTCCATGCCAGAGCTGAAGGACGCCGCCGACCCCAGCATCGCTCCACCACCCGACTCCTCTGCGCCTCCATCCAAGGCATCCTCTCGCGACGTTACACCTGCTCCCAGAAACGTTCATCATCTCATCCTTCCTTCCTCAAGCTCCTATCCTTCTTTGACCTGCTTCAGGAGGGCTCCGACCCAGCCATGGACACCAGCCAAAAGGCGGCGGAGCCTGTGGCAGAAAAGATGGACACAGATGCAGAGACGAACAAGGAGCCTGCCGAGTCTCAGAACCCTGAACAGACACCGGCTGAAGACAAGCCTGTCGAGGAGGAAGGCAAGGTCCTTCCCACCTTCTTCTCTCCTCCTTCCTTCAACCCTCATGCCCAATCTTGGACCTTAGAAGGATGGAGAGGAGGCCAAAGAGGGAGCAACAGAAGCGGAGAAGCCGACAGAGGAACCGAAAGAGAAGGCCCCACGCCCGCCATTCATGTTCAACATCGCGGACGGGGGCTTCACAGAGCTCCACACACTCTGGCTCAACGAGGAGCGGGCCGCCGTCCCCGGTCACGAGTACGAGATCTGGCACCGACGCCACGACTTCTGGCTCCTGGCCGGCATCTGCCTGTTAGCTCCTCTCTTCTACACTCTGTCCTCCTTCTAGTTTCATGGCTTCCGTATTGAAAAGGCACGGCTACGGCCGCTACCAGGACATCCAGGCGGACCTCCGCTTCGCCATCATCAACGAGCCCTTCAAGACCGAGGTGGGAAAGGGCAACTTCCTGGAGATCAAGAATAAGTTCCTGCAGCGCCGCTTCAAGGTCTGCTGGCATCCAGATTTTGAACCCGGGAGAGAAGGCTTTCTTTTGCTCAGCTGCTGGAACAAGCGCTGGTGATCGAGGAGCAGCTGCGACGGGCGGCGTACCTGAGTCTGCAGGGGGAGCCGGGGAACCCGGCCATGGCCCTGAACCAGCGCTTCGCGGAGGTGGAGTGCCTGGCCGAGAGCCACCAGCACCTCAGCCGCGAAAGCCTCGCCGGCAACAAACCCGCCAACGCTGTCCTCCACAAGGTCTCTCTCCCCTCTCTCAGACCCCTTCTTGAACTTCCTTTGAGCAACGATGGTGTTTGTAGGTGCTGAACCAGCTGGAGGAGCTGTTGTCGGACATGAAGTCGGACGTGTCCCGCCTCCCCGCCAACCTGGCCCGCCTCAAGCCCGTCACCGAGCGCCTCGGCCTCACCGAGCGCACCATCCTCTCACGCCTCGCCAACAAGGTCCCTCCCTCTCCTCCCTGCCTCATCCTCCCCTCCTTCCCTCTCTCACCCTCCCCCCTTCCTGCAGGAGTCAGGGGCAGCGACATCCGGGCAGAGTCCGCTGCCGCCGCCGGGCCCCTTCGTGTCGCCGGGGCTGGCGGGGCCACTGAAGACCATCCAGCCCGACTTCGCCGCCCTCGCCGCCAAGGCCAAGGAGCCCAAGCCCGCGCCTGCTCCTGATGCTGAGAACCTCGATGCGGTTTCATCCAGACCATTTACTTTTCTTGCGTTTGAGCTATAAAGGAGGTGAGTTGCAGAAGGAAGGTGAAGCGGAGGCGGTGGAGGAAGAGAAGTCGGCAGAGAAGGAAGCTGAACCGGTGGCCGAGGATGAGGAAGCTCCACCGAAAGCAGCAGAGGCGGCTGCTGGAGAAGTGGAAGCCTCCGCTTGAGTCATTCCATTTAGCCTCTCTCACCCTACTTTTCTGTCCTAGGCTTTTCTCATGCTCTTTTTTCCTTCGCTCCACCTGGCTGCAGGCGATTGGACTGGTTCATTGAGGCAATGTTTTGATTACGTGTACACTATCAGCAGCAATTGCCCCCCATGTTATGCGCATTCTGGCAACGCTTGTGACTTTGCTCTTTTCTTTCTACTTTTGAACGTCACTGATACTCTTTGCAGTGATCTGATAGATGACGCAAAAACAGATGTTTCATGCAGCAACCCATATTGTATACTTCGAAAGCCAACAGCCAAGATTACCCACAAACAAATACAGCAAATTTCGATTACTGAGCACTTCTATATCGTGCATTCTGAAAGTTTTTTACGAGAATTTCAAAAGGGTTTATATCTGCTACCGTCGGCACCGCTTTTCTCACTAAAACTATTGTGCCGCGTAACACGGGAAAGAAATACAATTACGCTGGCGTGTACCTGGTGTGGAACTCCTCTTTTGGAACCTAGCATACGTTATCACTAAATTTACAATATTTTTCTCAAAATCTAACGACTTTAGCAAATAAATAGAGGCTATTTTGTACTATCTGGTCTTTTACTTTTTTCGAGTCACAAATTTTGTGAGTCTGCAAATGTGCATTCAGCTTTAAGACAGACTTTTTGGTAGGATTAAGAATTGGTTGGACACTTTTTTTCTGACCCCCAATTTTTATTGTTGAGCATTAAGAGGCGGTTTGTGAGATGATTCAGAGGGGGTATTCCACTTACCAAAAATCGAAGGTTTGAGTTGGGATTCATGATTAGACCATCGTTATAGTCCATTTAGTTGTGATCTCAGCCCAACCAACCCTGACCCAAAATATGGCTTATTTGCTAAGAAATGGCCATTTTTCTAACACCTACTTTTTTGACCTCTGGATGACCTAAAAATCGATTTTTGGCCAATTTCAACCAACTTTTTTTGACCAGCCCTAGATTTTTATATATCAATCGAACCGCAAAACTACAACAAATTTCATGGTGACAATGATTTGTTGCAAAAGGAAAAATTTTTCAATTGATTTTTCAAAAAACCGATTTTCGCATTTTGCAATTTTTGGTACAAAAAAACTGATTTCTAAAAATGATCAAAAAATTCAAGGCTAAGACCTAGCCTATCTTTTTATTCACATTCTTGTCGTCATTTTGGTATACAACACTTTAAAAACGGCGATGTCACAGCCGGAAAATTTTTTGATTGAAAACTGCCAGTCCGATTTTGGCCCTATGTTATAACATAGGCAAAAAATGGCTGAAAAAATTTTGTTCTTAAAATTCGAATTTTTGTGCATGAAATGTTCCATTGGGACCCCCTTCACCCCGCTCTATAATTTATTTCCCCAGAATTAGTCTCAATCTGCTCAAACTGAGATGCCCGTTTTCCTATGCTTTAACATAGGGACATAGGCTTTATATGCTATAACATAGGAAAACGGGCATCTCAGTTTGAGCAGATTGAGACTAATTCTGGGGAAATAAATTATAGAGCGGGGTGAAGGGGGTCCCAATGGAACATTTCATGCACAAAAATTCGAATTTTAAGAACAAAATTTTTTCAGCCATTTTTTGCCTATGTTATAACATAGGGCCAAAATCGGACTGGCAGTTTTCAATCAAAAAATTTTCCGGCTGTGACATCGCCGTTTTTAAAGTGTTGTATACCAAAATGACGGCAAGAATGTGAATAAAAAGATAGGCTAGGGTTTAGCCTTGAATTTTTTGATCATTTTTAGAAATCAGTTTTTTTGTACCAAAAATTGCAAAATGCGAAAATCGGTTTTTTGAAAAATCAATTGAAAAATTTTTCCTTTTGCAACAAATCATTGTCACCATGAAATTTGTTGTAGTTTTGCGGTTCGATTGATATATAAAAATCTAGGGCTGTTCAAAAAAAAGTTGGTTGAAATTGGCCAAAAATCGATTTTTAGGTCATCCAGAGGTCAAAAAAGTAGGTGTTAGAAAAATGGCCATTTCTTAGCAAATAAGCCATATTTTGGGTCAGGGTTGGTTGGGCTGAGATCACAACTAAATGGACTATAACGATGGTCTAATCATGAATCCCAACTCAAACCTTCGATTTTTGGTAAGTGGAATACCCCTTCTATAATGCCTCTCAATCCTCATGCAAACTGCCTCTTAAAAAGCAATCAATTTTATACTATGTCCTACAGGGATAGCTCATATGATGGTATATTTCGCCAACAGCAGCTCATTTTGTGAGGCAGGGTCAGGCAGGATGCCGAAAATCCTGGTTTTTTGACCTGATGTGAGCCACAGACTCAATGGATTTCGAAAATTCCAAGATGGGTAGACTCCTAGGAAATGTACATCAGTACATCATGGACCATGTACATCATTGTACCTTTGACATCAAGCTGACACTTTTTTTGTGGTGTAAAACGCTCAAAAAAATGAAAAACACGAAAATGAGAAAAAAAAATTTCAGCAAAAAACTTATTTCACCCAAATATTTTGGGTTTGCATGCAAACAATTGTGATTTTTGAAACCAGCGTTAAATTTTGGTCCAGAAAAGTAGTTTAGTTTTCATAAACAGGGCTGGGCTGACACCTGGTTTCCCCCCCATGAGATTTCCCCCCCCCCCCAATCAAGAACCCCCCCCCCCCATGAAAGTTTCCCCCCCCCCATGCAAGTTTCCCCCCCCCATGCAAGTTTCCCCCCCCCCCCCAAGAAGTTACTTACTAGAGTGACCTATCAAGACCCACGCACATTCGCTAAGTCGTCACTCGATGACTAGTTTCCCCCCCCCCAAGCTTCAAGACAGTATATGTAGTTCACGCCTAGTTTCCCCCCCCCAAGCCGAGGCCTAGTTTCCCCCCCCCCCCAAGCCGAGTGAGGGTTATATTGCAGGGGGGGTAGTGATGGGGGTAGGGAAATGTAAGCTCTGTGTTGTTGAATTGTCTCTTATTGAAGATCATATTTATAGTGGCTGGCAGGTGAATGAGGCTTGGGGGGGAAACTAGTCGTCGATTTTGACCACTAGCTTCCCCCCCCCCCCCCCAAGACACAATTGCACCTATTTCCATCTGGAGACTAAGAGATGGCCAGGAGACGAGTTAGGATTAGTCACTCATGTAGGTAAAATCTTGGGGGGGGGGGGAAACCTTCATGGGGGGGGGGGGGTCATCCCTGGGGGGCCGGTAACCCGGCATGGTGGGGGGGTTATGGCCATGGGGGGGGGGGGGGAACTAGGCGTGAGCCCAGGGCTGTTCCGTTAGGACTTCATGGCAATGTTTGATGGTAACTACCGAAATGGCCCTATGTTATAACATAGGAAAAAATTGGGCAAAAGAAATTTTGCTTCAAAATTGGATTTTTTGGGCTGGAATCACGCTGGTTTCAAAAATCATAATCGTTTGCATGCAAACCCAAAATATTTGGGTGAAATAAGTTTTTTTTGCTGAATTTTTTTTCTCATTTACGTGTTTTTCATTTTTTTGAGCGTTTTACACCACAAAAAAAGTTTTATTGTACAATTTCCTGGGAGTCTACCCATCTTGGAATTTTCAAAATCCATTGAGTCTGTGGCTCACAGCAGCAATTTTATTGTTGAAGGTCAAAAAACCAGGATTTTCGGCATCCTGCCTGACCCTGCCTCACAAAATGAGCTGTTGTGGGCGAAATATACCATAATATGAGCTATTCCTTTAGAACATAGTATAAAAATGATTGCTTTTTAATGCCCAACAATAAAAATTGGGGGTCAGAAAAAAAAGTGTCCTTGGCTTATTAAATTTTCTCGATTTTCTCAAAAAGGCTGTCTTAAAGGGAGAGTATCAGAAATGTCACCCACCTCAGATCGGACCTAGTTTTTTTTTATGAGCTGAGCTAGGTAAAGTAAGCTTGCAAGCATATTTGGTTTTTTCACGTTGGTGTTAAAATTTTGATTAAAAAAATCTCAAAGTTTCATGTGTTGAAGCATAGGAGAATCGAATTTTAGTAATAAAAAAAATCGTCAAAAAATCAGATGATCTTCCCCCATTTTGCCCCAACAAAAATGGCTAAATATGATCAAAATCTAAACGTTTGATCAAAAAAAGTATGGAAATTCGATGCGACATTTTGCGAGAAGCCCAAATGTACCTGGTCCCTACATTTTGACTTACTCAGATAGGCGATGTTTCAATAACTTCACTTGTACCTTTAATTCGAATCAGTTAGTTTGATTGATTCAAGTGTTAAAATGGAGCTAAATAAATTTTCTGGTACTTGCCAAAAATTATATTCCGTCACATTGCACCATTGAAACAATAGTTGCCATGCTATTAAACATCATTTGTCTCTATTTGGCTCTTCAACATCCAATAAAGCTTAAAATCTATCAAGATTCTTCTTGTCGGAAACCTTGCGTTTCTACTCAAGCACTTTATGTTTCGCATAATTTACTAATTGCTAATATGAGCCTCATTCAGTTTGATCATTTTACAAACAATATTTAGGTTTTAAAAAGGGCTATTTAGCAACGCTCTATCTGAAAACAAGAGCTGTTTTAGGAGTAGCTAACATGCTTTGCAAGATACACTGGCAACCAACTACCTTCCAAATAAGTCTCAGTGAAATTGGTGCCACTGTCATTTCTGATACCCTCCCTTTAAGGCTTCGCAAGCGGAGCCTACGCAGTTGCTGGTACAATTTGAGTTCAGCTTTAAGGCTTCGCAAGCGAAGCCTACGCTGTTGTCACGATGCTTGTTGTTTTGACTAAGCCTAAGCCTTTAATAGATTCAGTATCCAGTTTGTCCAGACTAGCGGGCAGGGGAATAAAAGACCAGATAGTACAACATACCCGAAATAGAAAACGTAAAACGGCAACAGTTTGAAAAGGCGCAATAATTCTTGAATCAGGCACATATTTGTCGTCGCTGCATAGTCAGCCCTCTTGCAAAGCTTGAAACTATTCCCATAATTTCTTTCAGTGAGCGATTCCACCTCATTAGCTTGTATGCTTTGAGAAAAGCTGTTTTATCAGGCAGCTGCCATAGTAGCGATTCAATTAACTGCTTCGGTTGCGCACTGCACATGCTCGCGCAAAAACTAGGGCCTTGCATTGCGCTGTCTCTTTCAAAACAAGGTATTCTCGGCTGCTGCCAAGATGCGCGGCCTTTGTTCCAGATAAAAAGCAAAGCAATTCCTTTTAACTGCTTTAAGATACTGCCGCAGCAAACGTATCTGCCAAATCTAAGCTGAGTTTATTGAAAATCCAGTAATTTATGGATGTTCGAATTTTTGAAACATCAAGATTTTAGGTTTTTGACTATAAATCAAGAAATAATAAATGTGTTGAAAAACTCAATATATCACCATTAGAGACGTACATGCCAAAATTCAACTGATTTCATTGAAAAACCATCGATTTATGGATGTTCAAATTTTTGAAACATCAAGAATTTAGGTTTTTGGCCATAAACTAGAAAGAAACAAATATTTCGGAAATTCCTTTTGCCAGCTTCAAGATAGCACCTCGACGGACATACCTGCCAAAAATCAGCCAATTTCGTTGACAAACCAGTGATTTATGAATTTTCATACTTTGAAACATCAAAAAATTGCAGTTTTGGGCGAAAAACGCAAAATTACGTCAAGCGCAAAAAATGGCCTGGAGATACCACCCAGTTGGACCTTCATGCAAAAAATCAGCCATTTTGGTTGAAAAACCGCGGAGGCCGGGCCCCGGAATGACATATATATATATATATATGCGGAAAGACGGACGCAAAAATGAGGTAACTGCTTAAGCTGGCCTTGGCCGCCCGCCGCTTCGGGCAGGGCGCCGGAGCTCCTCCGGCCTCCGGGCACGGGTGCTACGGCCCCTACGCTTCGCCTAGCATGCTTCGCATGCTGGAGGCTGACGCTCCGGGGCCTCCGCACCCACGCCTCCGGCCTCCCGGAGCTCTGACTGCCCTGCCCTCCGGCGGGGCGGCCTTCGGCCGCGCAATAACCTAACAGAAAGTTTATTTTACAGAATTTTTCTTTCTAGATAGTCCATTCAATTTCCGGACAGACGTAAGATGAGTTCGATTGGAACTGGCTATGATCTCGCCGCTTCCACCTTTCCCGGATGGACGTATTTTCCAAGGTTTTTGATTTCTTCTCATTCAACTTAAATATTTATACCATTAAAATTGAAAATAACCCGATTGCTAGAGTGTTCATGGAGTTTGTATTGCAGTGGAGTATGCGCAAAAGACGGTGGATAACGGGGGAACGGTGATTGGCATCTGTGGAAAGGACGGAGTTGTTTTGGCAGCAAAAACTGCTCCCCAACAAGGCTTTATTTCATTTCTCCTTTCATTCGTGCAAAATCTATTGCATTCCTACTTACAGCTGGTGCTGGATTCGGTGAACCCGCGCATGGTGAACGTCTCGCCCAACATTGGCATCGCCATTGCCGGCTACTATCCCGACGGCAAACACCTCGCTCGCTACGCACGTGACGAGGTGACATTCCCT
>JASANA010007266.1:0-37950 GCA_030248095.1 Ptycholaimellus sp. GST1_10
AACCACGAGAGCGTGGCGATAGGCGGAGTGGTCGGTGAGGACGCGGGTGGAGGTGTTAAGAGTGAGCGGTGTGGCCGACACGTCCATCCCCATCGGCAGGATCCACGCCCATTCAGGGCCTAGGGCACGCAACTTTATCACCACTTGCCTCTCTGCTTTAGCATGAGCTACCGGTCATGTTGAGCATGTGGGCGCGCTGCATGATGATACGCACTGCATTGGTGCCCTCCATGTGTCGGTAGGAGTCCACGCAGACTATCACAACTGCAAAGCTCATCAAGGCTGCAATGGGTGGGGAGAAAGGGATGCTGAGGATGGTCAGGAACTTCGAGCTCTGTCTCGGATGCGAATGAGATGCTGATCAATACTAGGCTCGTCCGCCAAGAAGCTGGGTATGTCGAAGTCCTCCACGGCATTGAAGACCAGGCGACCCTTGCCTGCCGCCTGCAAGAGTGCCTAGCCTCCATTGGTCCATCCAATGGGGCGAAGGATGAAAGGATGCACCCGCACTGAGTCCCAGAGGAGATTAGCCCGAGTTGGATCGCCAAGCAGCGCCACCTGGCTCCAGTTTTGTGACCTTTCACATCCAGGGCTCTTCTTTGAGGAAAAGGTTATTGCTGAAAATACTGGATGAATTGAACGAGTTTGGCACCCCAGGGCCAGGTGGTCTCCGACGTGCGCGCAATGGTGGAGTACACGCTCTGAGAGGATAGGGTAATAGAAGTAGGTGAGAGGAAGCGAAAGGAGAGAGAGGCCTTATCAGCGAGACTGTGTCCTCGAGCCATGTTGCTGATGAGTGGGAAGTTCCAGCCGTGAAGGAGGAGGCCAGTGGGGAGGAGGCCTGGAGTAGAAAGGAGGGAGATGTGGTGGTGGTGGTGGGTGGTGGGGGGAGGAGGAACCGGAAGTGCACTGTAGGCCGAAGATGGCTTCCACGCCCTCTTCCACAATCAGGTCCGCAGCGCCCGCCGGTGCGTCCACGTTCTGGCAGGCCACGCTCGTGAACAGCCTGTTCCCGCTCAGCTCATTGAGCAGGAAATGAGGCAAGGCGAAGGAACTTGAATCGGATATTGGTAGGAAGGATGTCGAGACGCTGGTTGAAGGTGAGAGCACGGGCGACGACATACTCCGCCGTGCGTATGTCATTCACTGACTCCATCACCCCCAGTCGAATCTCCATCGGCCCACTCCCCACCTCCCAGCTCTTCGTTCTGCCCACCAGCAAGAACAACAAGCACAGCATTCTTCTACTTCTTCTAAAACAGACAATACTTGGAAAATATTGTTTTAAATAAAAACCAATCAACCCGTTGAATTCTGAACCTGCTTCTAGAAAATATGGCGACTGTTCCCTGTTACATTGGCTTAAATAGAAGAGGATGACTTGACAGCTCATAGAATTCTACCCAGCGCGAAAGATGATTATCGCTTTTGATCCCTGCTAAGCCACAGCTCGCTCCATTTCTTTTATTAAAAAGTTGTTTAAGCTTTTGATGATTACTTTGTTTTCGCCATTTCAACAGAATCGTATACTTTGCTTTTTGCCTTCAATTGCAGTCTTCAATAATGTGTTTTCACTTTCATTTTATTTGCCCATAATCGTTAAAAGCAAGAATAGTTTCCAAAAGTATGAGCTTTCATAGTAACTACCACTTATTCCAATTTCTGCTGCCAAAGAAAAACAAATGATTTATTGCGACAATTTTCGTTGGATGTGACACTTTTGTGATTCAAAACTGAGATGACTTGATATGAAAGTTTGAATGTGCGGTCTAATCTACTCTCAAACAATGTGGAGGCTACTGTACTGGGGGCCTGATGGGTGGATGGTGCATGGTGTGACAGCGGAGTTCCCTAGAGACCCAAACTTCCTACTCTCTTTGTCCGCCTTTCTAGCGCACAGACAGTGCATCCTTTTTTCCTTCTCATCCGTAAGATGTGCAATGACAGCTGGCGCAGGGAAAGAGAAAGAGAGACGGGGAAAGAGAAAGAGAGGATGAGCGAATCTGGAAGCAGAGTGGTGGAGGTTGTGGAGGCGAGGGAGCCGAGCGAGCCGAACCTTTACAAAGGCTCAGGGCTCAGCCGAGGCCTCAGGACGGTGATCAACGCTGAGGCCGCTCTCATCCTCTTCCAGGTCGTCTTCTGGTTAACCATCATCACCTAACTCCTCTCTAGGCTTCAAGTGAACGGGAAGAAATGTTGTAGTGCTCAGAGTTTTGGCTCCAGTTTGCTAATCCTGACGCTGGCGCCGTTTGGCCTGGGGGCTTGGTCTCTGGTCTGGCTTTCACGGAGCTTCGAGAGTGGGGACTACAGCAAGTGCACAGTCTACGTCGTTTGGAAGAGCCTTTGCGTCCTCGTCTACGCCATTTGTGAGTGAGCCATTCTTAATCCTGACGCTGGCGCCGTTTGGCCTGGGGGCTTGGTCTCTGGTCTGGCTTTCACGGAGCTTCGAGAGTGGGGACTACAGCAAGTGCACAGTCTACGTCGTTTGGAAGAGCTTCTTCGACCTCGTCTATGCCATTTGTAATTGAGCCATTCCTACATTTCTACATATTTCATTAGAAAATGCGATAAATTGTATCAATGATCTATAAGTATTTTCCAGCTGCGACAATCTTCTCTGGTTTGGTTCTGCACCATAGCCTATGGCCTGGACTGCTTGGTGAGCAGAGTGCGGAAGTGCGTCCCTACAGCAACACTGCTTTGTACCCTGCCCAATTCCAATTCCTCCATTCTGACGGCCGAAATTTGAGTGGTGACAAGATGCATATGGTGCTTTTTGTTGCCGTTCTCTGGACGCTGTTCGGCCTCGGCCTTTGGTTTCTCATCTTCGTCTGCCGGTTGCTTCAGTCTCTTTTGCTTCAGTCCTGGTTAAGCTATGCGAGCTGCAGAGTGCGTCTCTATCTCATCCGCTTGGCCCGCTACCGAACGGCCAACATCGGCGCATCTCAGGATGTGACCACCGTCATTCTGCCCAGCCAGCCCCCACCCTATCCCAACGTTCGTCTTTCCCCCCTCCCATCCAGCCTAAGGTTGAGAATGGGAGGTGGCTAAGGTGATGAAGTGGGAGACGCCGCCGCCCAGCTACGACGAGGCCTTGGCAGCTTCGCCTGGGAGGCAGGAAGCTGCGGAGCCCCCCTCCTCCACCGCCCTCGCCCCAGAGTCTTCCAATGCTCACAACGCTGCTCCCCCTACTTCTTCCGCCTAATGCCCTCCGCCTTTCCAACGCCTTTTTCTTCGCCCAGTGTCTGCTTGCGACAAAGCCAATGCTTTTTTCACCGCTTTTCCAGTCCGCCATCATTCTCTTTTTGCTTCCTGTCTTTTTTGCCCTCTTCTTATCTATGGTCGGTATGACGTGTGCTTTCAAAATTGTGCGGAATTTTCTCTATGCGGAAAGGGAGAAAAATCGATGGCGTAGTGCAAAAAACCAATTTCCATTCCTCCTTTTTGCGCCTACATACATTATGTGCCAAAAATTACAATCTGAATCGGTCGAACTTATTCCCACATCCTTTTTTCCCAGTTCAACTGCAAGTGCAACTTTATGCTCTCGTTAATGACAGGCAGAGTATTAGCCGATTTAATTTACGAATAAACAGGAGATATAAAAGGAATAGCGTGGAGTAAATGAGATAGAATTGAATGGGGCAAGTGAGGTGTTGTCAGGCAGTGTCATTCATCTTCCTCCTCCACGGTCTCCGCCATGATGGCTATAGTGGCGCGTGATTTGAATGCCTGTGAGACATAAAAAGTGGGTTAGTTGAAGGAAAGGACTGTAAAAGAGCGGCCTTGATGGCGCGGATGCGATAGATGATGTCTCTCACAGCGGACCGGAGGCTCTTGTACACTGCCCGCTTGTGTAGTATCTAGCCAACTTTTCTCATTTTTCCTTACTCCCAACTTTCGAACTGGAGCCGAAACCATGGCCTCTGAACGTTTTTTTTGCAAAATATTTATTTAAATTATAAAAATTACTTTTCATGCAAATATACATGCCAGGCAAGCGGGGAATTGAATTATACGATGCAATAGGTGAGCACAGTATATAATGAGAGAGAAGTACGTCTTGAAAGGGGCTGAAGTGGCTTATATACTTTAGATTGGCAGTCTTTAGAATGATTTATCAAAAGTCTATGCTTGTTTTTTTTTGTTTTTTTGAATTTGTTGGTTTATCGAAGAATTAAGGTCCGTGCCAAGTTTTCTGACGCCTCAACGATGTTCTCCCCCCCCCCTCAAGCAATTACTGGCCAACCAAGAAAGTCCCCAAGTATAAATTCTAATGATAAAATGTTCAGTCAAAGTCTTTTGCATTTTTGGTTTGGGGAAAGAAGGCGTCGTAGTTCTTTTGGGGGGGGGGGGAGAACTAGGCGTCAAAACCTGTTGATGGGGGAACTCTGATGAAGTAGTGGGATGATAGTGGGTGGGTGAGTAGATTGTGAGTGGATAGAAATGTGAGAGGTGTGGAGGCGAGATAAAAGGTGAGAGGTATGGAGGGACTTACGGGATGGGCTGAGCTGCTCCTTTTCTGGCAGAGCGAAGAAGGCAGCGAACAATGATGACGAAGACGATGGCAAAGACAAAGATGAGGAAGCCTATGGAAAGGTTGCAGATGACGCAGCGATGGTCGGTGGGCAGAAAGGCTTCCTCCTCCCCGCTAATTTTGCCGCCCTCTCTCCTTCAGTAGGGCCGCTGCAAGGCCAAATAGAGTAGGCAGGAAGAGTAGAGGAGGAGGCTGGAAGAGTAGAGGGCTTTAGCCGAAGGGCCTTGCCTGGCGCGGGCGTGAGAAAGTGGAGTTGGAAGGCGCCTGGCGTAAAAGGCGCGCTGGAGTATTGCTCCTTCTTCGGCGCTCTTTTTCTAGCTGTGGGAAGGGGGAGTAGAAGAGGAGAGGGAAAGAGGGGAGGAAGAGAGGGAGGCTTACCTTGGGGCGGACGGAGGGAGATGAAGGGAGAGCGGCGGAGGAGGAGCGGAATTCCCTTCTTATGGTCCTCGCCAAGATGAGGTTAGGGGCATGGAAGCAAGGAAGATTTACGCACAACCCCCCCCCCCCCCAATCTCATCGTCTTCCCCGCCTGGAAACTCTACCCCATCTCCTCCTCCTCTTGCACCGAAATGCTGCGAACCTTGCGTCATGTGATTGAAGCAGGGACTTAAGAGACATTTTCGGAGAGACGAAAGAGTCGTGGAATATAAATTTTCCGACCCTTTTTGTGCATATGTCGAATTTTCTTTTTTTATGATACTTCACAACATATGAGCGAAAAACAATTAATGAAAAGTGCAAATAAAATGGGCTTACAACAGCTTAGGGCGCGAAGGGAAGACATCTTGAGCTTCTCTGAGTTCAAGCTAAAAAATATTGGATAGAGTTTGTTTGTTTTGAGTTTGAGAAAAAGTTTGTTTTGAAAGCACGACTAAATTGAGACATGATTAATTCATGCAACTATAAAAATTTTAATGATGCATTTTTTTCAAAAAATGTTAATTTCTCATCATGTCACATTGCTGTGCCAATATATTGATTTTTCCTGCGATATATAACAAAGGGTCAAACTACTATTAGGGTAAAATTTTTGGACAAAAACCCTTTCTGCTTTTGAGAATAGTTATATTTTCCAATTTTCTTTCGTGAGTTACTTGAATATTGGAAAAAAAACAGAAAATTTGAAAGACCTATATCGCCATTTTTGGCTGTCTTGGGCTACTGAGAAGTCAAATTATGGCACCAGGGTCATTCCAATGCCCTATGGTTAGCTGGCCTCATTCCTCAGCTGCAGGCTCTTGAGGCTTCAAACTACGGTTGACTAGAAGTTGAGCTATGGTCAATAATGGGCAAGCAGTTCAAAGTGTGTCATTCCTGAGCTTTTTTTACCTCTCTTCATATTTCTGCCAGTATCTCTAGAACTAAAGTGAATTTTGTAAAACAATTTGGACATAAGTTAAAGAACAATATTATCTACAATTTGAGCATAATTGTAAAAATCCGGGTCCAGGTCCATTTTCCCGTCCTTGACCCTCTCATATACTGCATTTGATGCTCCAGGTCTAAAATCATTAAAAATATTATTTGAGGCTGGATTATCGATTCAGGGCGCTGAATCAGGCTGAGAAAAACTGTCAAAATTTTATGTCCCTACTCCTTTGTAGGATTCTTGCTTCAAACGAAAAACGCTCTTAATCATAGCACATGCAAGAGCAATTTGCCGTTCCGGAAGTCTTAGCGATTGACTTCCCAAGGGCACAGAAAAAAGCAACTCGAGCATTCACCAACAACAAAGACTTGAGCAGAGAGGCCAGACCTCTTTTTCACTCGGGCTTTTCTATCGGAAGGTGGAAAATGTTTCGAGGAAGGGCGCATGTAGCCTGCGGAGTCGAGCTGTGATTAGCACAGAAGCTCTTAGATGCTTTCTTTTCATCATCCATTATCAGGCTTAACCTTCGCTACCTCACAAACCGTTTACCTATCATTTTACCTGCAGATTTTTACGAAAATTCAATAATTGCAGCTAGAGTAGGCTGTGTTTTATTAATTTACTGCCTCATCTTATGTATCCTAGAATAGTTTCTTTTCTATCTTGAATCAAATCAAAGTTGAAAACAATCCTGCTAATTTTTGTTCATCTGCGCATTTCTAAATGTGGCAGCGTAATTTGAGCAGACATCCAGATTCTGCCCAGCTAACAGAAGGTAATGAAGTTGGACATATGGCCATAAGCTGCGGGATGAAGAGAGGATGGAATGGACATTTGATGCATTTGTTGGAACTAGGAGAGTTATTGCCTGTGAGGCAGAGAGGGAAAATCACTGGCGTTGTCTAGACACGCGAGGGCTGCAATTCAGGCCGGGAGCGGGGCTGGGGCAATTTCATCAGCATAATGGTCGCCAGGGGCTCTTCCGAAGATTCCCAAAGCCTCTGCTTTTTAGATCCTTAATAGGTATGTATGAGAATGTGGTTAGAGCGAAAGGGCTTAGGCGCTCTCTCTTCCACCTAAACCGTGACGGATCCTATTCCAGGCCTAATAGGGAGTGAGCTAATCGCATTAGCTGCAAATCTCCTAGGGCCTCTGCTGGCCACTCAAATCTCGCCACCACCAGGCCTTGGCGCTATTTCTCACCCGCCTCCCCCCTTACATCTTCAGTTGAGGAGGCGCGACTTCTTTTTCTGCGGACGCAATAACGGCAACCTTTGTCAAGCCTCAAGACAGCTGTCTTCCTGCCTATCGGGTGCTGCTGGGAAGCAGAGTGCTTGAAGAGCAGCAGCCACTTTGCCTCTCAGCCCCCATCTCTACGAGGCCTAATATGTAGGGGGCTGTCTGGCCTCCTCCGCCCTCTCCGTCTGGGGAAAATGCAATTTTTGACGGCTTCTGCTTGGCCAGGCTGGCGAGCACTTTTCAGCTGCGATTTTTTAGCCAAACCTCGCTGGTTGCACTGGCCGATTCCTTGTTTCGCTAACCTCCTTTCCCCAATTCTCCCGCAGGCAGCAGATTAGCCTTCTCTGACTATCTCATCGGCCAAGTGAGAGGGAAAGTTGAGATTGTCCTCTTGCTTGATACCATCCGTTTTTGCTTACATGCTCAAACACATTCCTAGTCTCATAGCACCTCTCGAATTATCCAATGCAGCAATGAGGGTGAAGTATGTAGGACAGAAGCGGTATAAGGATTTTCCACCTTGATGTATATACTTGGATGGAAAAAGGAGGCTCGTCAAGGCGTGGAGATAATTGGCGTCAGGCTTCCTGTTCTGAAGTAACAAGCAAAAAGAGGTTGAGATTTAGCCGGAAAAAAGCTAAGGGGATTTGGTGAAGCGATGCTTGTGGAGGCTGAAGCAGCTGCTCCATGATTGCAAAGGTTGAGAATCAAGGAGCAGATTAAATTATGGGAGGCAAAAAGATGTTGCAGCCGTTGCAGCATATTACTGTGCAGCTGGTGCTAATTGTGCTGGGAATCACGCTGTTCTGCGTTGTCGTGGCCCTTGTCAATCAATACCTCACCCATCCCACCCTCAAACAATGGAGCCTCTATCAGTTTTCACTGGTTCCCTTCATTCAATTTTCGTCCCTTATTTGCCTGTAAATATGGGCGAGAGTTGTTTTACTTGAAGCCAAGGGTGTGGAGAGGATGATTGGTAGGCGTTCGGGACAACGTTCATGGGGCTGATGCTGCTGTGCACGTGTGCGACGACGTGGTGGTCGTGCAGGAACTGGCTGCCCGCCCGCACAAACGCCTACGCCACCAGCGCGGGCGGCTCCGTCATCGCCACCGACGCCGCCCCCTCCATCAGCCCCTCCACCACTCGAAGAGCCTGCCTCCTCAGCCCCAACCAGCCCTCCACTCCCAGCCTCCTGCGCCTGCCCAAGCTACGCACTGCCAGCCTCCCACAGGCCCCTCTCACCAACATTGTCTAGCACATTCTCCCTCTTAGTCCACATCTTGCTTTTCCTTTTTTCACCGAGTTAATCGCTTAACAGTTCCTCATGGAATACAATTTACAAACCCTGACAAGCTAAATGTTGAATGTGGCGCTGCACGATTATTAATTGAAGTCGATGTTTCTCGCTGTATTTCTAGTTATTTGTAGAGCATTTGCCTCAAAAATGTATGCTTGTATGAACAATTATGACCAGTAATATACGACATTTATTTCTTTCCAATTATGATTCATGCCAGTTCAAGTACTTCTTCTCAAATCTCAATGCTGTTGAAAGGCTGTAGAGAAGCAATATCAGGGCATCTGCAATCATTGAGCAAGAGAAGCACTTTATGGTGTCATTAGTCATGTTAGCTTGTTTCAAGCAATGTATCATAGCAAGGCAGATATGGTTGTACGAACTTTCATACCCGGTAACTTTGGTACCCGAACTTTCGAACCCCGAACTTTCGTACCCCGAACTTTCGTACCCAGAACTTTTCGTACCCGAACTTTCGTACCCAATCTTTCATACTTAATTTTTGTGACCAGACTTTCAAACACCGATTTTTTCAAACAACTATAAACTATAACACAGGTAACCCTCCTCGTCGTCGTTCTCAGCTTCACTTTTTTTCACTTCACCTCCAAATTTTCCATAGTCCAATCAGCTGAATGCGATAGCTTCTGGTTTCCAAAACGAAATCTGGCTGTGGTACCAAAATTCATAAATCACTGGTTTTTCAATGAAATTGGCTGAAATTTTGCGTGATGGTCCGCCTGGGTGGTATCTCCAGGCCATTTTTGGTGCTTGGCGTAATTTTGCGTTTTTTGCCCAAAACCTCAAATTTTGATGTTTCAAAGTACCAAAATTCATAAATCGCTGGTTTTTGCGCGGCCAAGGCCAGCTTAAGCAGTTACCCCATTTTTGCGTCCGTCTGTCCGCATATATATCTTATTATATACGGGTGATGCCATTTTGGGGATGGCCTTGGCGCCGTATGGTTTCTAATCAAATCGTGGCACATGATAGGTTTTTGAATAGATCTCAGTGAGTTCTTTAACATATGTAGGGAAGTCCTCGCCATTTTTCCATTGAAAAAAATTGTGATTGAAAACGTTCTCAATTTTGGTCATTTTTCACTTTGAAACTTGCTTGCTCATCCAATTTTTGACTTTTTTTGTCGGACTTTTTTTGCGCGGCCGAAGGCCGCCTGCCGCGGAGGGCAGGGCAGCCAGAGCTCCGAAGGCCGTAGGGCATGGGTGCGGAGGCCCCGGAGCGTAGCCTAGCATGCAAAACCAGTGATTTACGATTTTTCGTATTTTGAAACATCAAAAAATTGAGTTTTGGGTAAAAATCAAAAAATTTCGCAAAGCCCTAAATATTGGTGCCAAGGCATCACCAAGGCGGACTCTCATGCAAAATTTCAGCCACTTTCATGGAAAAACCAGTGATTTACGATTTTTAGTGTTTTGAAACATCAAAAAATTGAGTTTTGGGCGAAAATCGAAAAATTACGTCAAGCCCAAAAAATGGCCTGGAGATACCACCCAGGCGGACATTCATGCAAAAAATCAGCCAATTTGGTTGAAAAACCGCGGAGGCCGGGACAGACACAGACATATATCTTATATAATACGGGTGATGCCATTTTAGGGGGGTCTCGGCGCCACCTGGATTCTTTAGTTATCTTGGCATATGATAGCTCTACGTTTGGCTTTTGACGAGTTATTCAATATTTTTTGGGCTGCTCCATGCATGGAAAAATTTTAAATTATGAACTAATTGAAAATGTGGCAATTTCAGCCAATTTGAACTCAATTTTTTGTTTCTGGTATTTTGAAATGAGCCTCATACTGTGCACCATCATTCTGGCCATAAAATTCTCTTTTAAACAGCATTTGAATCATGCAAAAAGCTTCAGTAGAGCCCAAGTTATGCCATTTTTGAACTGCCGCCCAGGACTTGGCCTGGGGGCAGTACTAAGTATTCACCCCAAAAAGGGGCGTGGGTCTATATATCTTATATAATACGCGTGATGCCATTTTAGGGGGGGTCTCGGCGCCACCTGGATTCCTTACTTATCTTGGCATATAATAGCTCTTTGTATGTCTTTTGACGAGTTATTCAACATTTTTTGGGGCGCGCAGTGTATGGGTAATGCTGAAAATGTGAAATAATCGAAAACGTGTCCATTTTTGCCATTTTTGGCCATTTTTTGACTTTGAAACCCCATTACTCATCCAGTTTTTAACTTTTTCTGTCGGACTTTTTTTTAAATTGAAGCTACAAGAATTTTGCATTAAATCCAGAGGTTAGTTTTCAAAGTTTTGAGTCAAATGTTTTTTTAAAAATGGATTGACTGATGCCAATTTTTCGATTTTTGGGCTACCCAGGAGTCTGATGTATTTGGGATGAATGAAGTAATTCTTCAAGGCAAGGTAGAGTCAGCGTTAGCCCAGGTTATGCGAGTGACGTGCATTGACCTAGAGTATTCTCAGGCATCTCTGAGATTTTTGAGCCAGGCATGCTGGGAAGGCCATGATGCAATGTGTACATTCATGGCTATGCTCTTGTCCTTTAAATAATCAGTTTTGAATTTATTGTATTGAAATTGTAATATAGCTTTTTTCATTTAAGCATCTGACAAGTTATAATTGATTGTTTACAAGGGTGGCCGCGCGAAGCGCGGCCACTGACCAATATTACTAGTATATATATATGTGTGTGGCATGCCCGTACTCCGCGGTTTTTCAACGAAATTGGCTGATTTTTTGCATGAAGGTCCGCCTAGGCGGTGCCTCGGGACCATTTTTGGCGCTTGGCGTAATTTTTCGAATTTCGCCCAAAACTCAACTTTTTGATGTTTCAAAATGCAAAAAATTGTAAATCACTGGTTTTTCAATGAAATTAGCTGAAATTTTGCATGAAGGTCCGCCTATATGATGGCTTGAGAGCTTTATAAGGGTTTTGCGAAATTTTTAGATTTTTTTTGCAAAACTTGGAATTTTGATGTTTCAAAACAAAAAAATCATAACTCCCTGGTTTTTGAATGAAATTGGCTGAAATTTTGCACGATGGTCCGCCTAGGTGGTGGCTTGAGAGCTTAAATGGGGTTCTGCAAAAATTTTGGCTTTTTTTCCAAAACTTAGAAATTTGATGTTTCAAAATAAAAAAAATCATAACTCCCTGGTGTTTCAATGAAATTGGCCGAAATTTTGCATAAAGGTCCGCCTAGGTGGTGGTTTGAGAGGTTTGCTTGGGGTTTTGCAAATTTTTGAATTTTTCCTCAAAACTTAGAATTTCGATGTTTTCAAAATAAAAAAAATATGACTCCCTGGTTTTCAGACAAAATCGGCAAGTAAATAAATATGCAATTAGTAAAATTCGCTCATGTAGCCTGACAATATTACTCGGAACAAAGGCCGCGCATCTTGGTGACAGCCAAGAATACCTTGTTTCAATTCAAGGCAATACAATTCTGTTTAAGACCATTAATTTACTTTTTCACTTTTTTGAAATTAAAATATTCAAAAATGAGTAAAGTAAAGTCAATTTTCACGATTTTGGCCCTACTCAGTGAGCTGATGCTGCAAGGTATTCATTAGTATGAATATGCAGATGTTCAATTCCAAAGGTTGCTTTGACTGTGTGCGATGCTAACAGTCATTGATCTTTTAAACTTGCATTTCTGATCAGTGGATGTTACAATCTTCCAAAACTGGTTGAATTTAAAATTTTAACTTTTTCTGAGATATAAAATTAATTTCAATTCAGCAAATATTATTGGTGCCTGTGATCAACAGACTCGATTCATTGCTTTTGAAAGAAGAAATAAAAAGAATCTGAAGATTTCATATGATGTGAAGAAATGAAGTGTGGCCGCGCGAAGCGCAGCCACTGACCCATATTACTAGTATATATATACTGGTACCATCGGCAAGCCAAATGTGAGTCTCTTTTCTCCAAAATTTGCAATTGCCTCGAGTAAAAAGTCAAGGAAATACAATTTCTAGTAGTGCAATCTGCTGCTTGGACAGTTGCATTTTGTTTTTGGCGCGCAGTTCAGTGTCTCTTTCCATGCGCGCCCAAAAACAAAATGCAGATGATGCAGCAGATTGCACTACTAGAAATTGTATTTCCTTGACTTTTTACTCGAGGCAATTGCAAATTTTGGAGAAAAGAGACTCACATTTGGCTTGCCGATGGTACCAGATATTTCTTCCACTTTTAATGTAGTATTAATGTACTAATACAAATTTGCTTTTGTTGGTTTTATATTTAGATAAGATTTTATTAGATTAACAAATAAATAATGAATGAAAAATAAACTTTTTTTAAAATGTAACACAAAGAAAAGTTTCGAAATTGAAAAATACAATGCACATTTATTGGCAAAATAACTAATTTTTGAGAAATTTTCATTGGCAACACTCAGAGCAATCGATTTTTGGGAGAAAAAGCCTTACATTTGGCCTGCCGATGATACCATTTTCTCAACTTTAAATACACCAAAATTAAAATGAATGTGTAAGAAGGATTCGAAACGGCCAGTTTCATCCAGCAGACCAATCGCTTAGACCACTACACCACTGGTGCATATAGCTCCTTAGTTTAACTGAAGAGTTATGAATAAACAAATAATACACGGAGCCCAGGGACCCAGGGAGGGCGGGGGGGATGAAATGAATACCTACTATCGTCCATTGAATAGATGCGGAGGAGAAGAAGAAGAAGAAGAAGAAGAAGAAGGAGAAGGAGTTCGGACAAATGGTTTTGAGTGATTTGCTGATGATTGCTGCAACTTTCTGGCGATTTCTCGCGAGTTTTGGTCAATTAGAAGATGCTCTTTCCAATAAAAAAAGAATCATAGCAAATGGAGCTTCCTGTGAGGAGCAAGAGCCTTATCAAAATTAAGATCTAGCAATAACCCTCAAAACGTACACCTGGGTCGAAAAGAGGGGCTGGGCGCTGACGGTCGCTACGCTCCCTCGCGCCAGCCCAATATGTGTCTTTCCGGGGCCGGGCCTCCGCGGTTTTTCAACGAAATTGGCTAATTTTTTGCATGAAGGTCCTTCTGGGTGGTATCTCCAGGCCATTTTTTGGGATGGGCGTAATTTTTCGATTTTCGCCCAAAACTCAATTTTTTGATGTTTCAAAATACAAAAATTCATAAATCACTTGTTTTTTAATGAAATTGGCTGAATTTTGGCAGGTACGTCCATCAAGGTGATATCTTGAAGCTGGCAAAAGGAATCTCCGAAATATTAATTATTTCCCGATTTATGGCAAAAAACCTAAAATCTTGATGTTTCAAAAATTCGAACATCCATAAATCGATGGTTTTTCAATGAAATTGGCTGAATTTTGGCAGGTACGTCCATCAAGGTGATATCTTGAAGCTGGCAAAAGGAATCTCCGAAATATTAATTATTTCCTGATTTATGGCGAAAAACCTAAAATCTTGATGTTTCAAAAATTTGAACATCGATAAATCGATGGTTTTTCTATGAAATCAGTTGAATTTTGGCATGAACGTCTATCAAGGTGGTAAATTGAAGTTCAGAAAAGGACTTTTTAAAATGTTTATTATCTCTTCATATTTAGTCAAAAACCTAAAATATTGATGTTCCAAAAATTCAAACATCCATAAATCACCGAGTTTTTAATCAAATCAGCTCACTTTTGGCAGTGATTCATATGGGTGGTATAGTTATGTTATTTGAGGTTTTTATTTGGACCATAGGCCGCGCATCTTGGCGATAGCCGAGTATACCTTGTTCAATGATATTGGCTGAAATTTTGCATGAAATTCCATCTAAGTGGTGGTTTGGGGGGACCTTTATTGGGGTTTTGTAAAATTTTAGATTTTTTTCCCAAAAACTTAGTATTTTGATGTTTCAAAACAGAAAAATTCATAAACCCCTTGTTTTTAAACAAAATCGTCTGAAATTTTGCATGAATGTCCGCCTAGGTGGAGTAGTAGTCCGCCTTCATCCGCCTAGTCCGCCTTCATTAATCCTTGGTTCATCAACCCAATTGGCTAAAATATGCTCATGTAGCTTAACAATACTGCTTGGAATAGAGGCCGCGCATCTTGGCGACAGCCGAGAATACCTTGTTATAATGATTTTGTCCCAAGAGTTGGTGATTAACATTGATTTCAATTGAAATAACTCCTCATTTTAAGCCAATACCAATCACAAAACAAAATGTTGAATGAAACAATTATTCATGTTACTAAAAATTCAAGTTTCACAAGATTGATAGTGAGCAATAGGCAATATTCGTTCAAATTTGGTAATCACGTTTTGGGTACGAAAGTTCGGTGCGAAAAGTTCTGGGTACGAAAGTTCTGTGTACGAAAGTTCTGGGTATGAAAGTTCTGGGTACGAAAGTTCTGGGTACGAATGTTCTGCGTACGAAAGTTCGGGGTACGAAAGTTCGGGGTACGAAAGTTCGTGATACCGCAGATATAATCGGTAAAAAATAAAAATAATCTAATTTGTATCATTCGCATAAATGTACTTTATAGTTATAAGAATTATCGGCTGTCGCCAGGAGAAGCGCGGCCTCATCCATATTCAAAAAAGGCCAGAGCAAATGGAACGCCAGTTAGGTGACCCCTGTCAAAAGCGTCAACCTCGAAAAGCACCTGATTTTCACCAATTTCTAACTCCTTTTTCTCGCATTGTTGTCTAATTTTTACTGCTGAGTAAATCTTCTTTTGACCGCCCGCCTTGGCCGCCCACCGCTTAGAGCAGGGCGCCAGAGCTCCTCCGGCCTCCGGGCCTAGCATGTTGATTAATACGTATACTATGTCACCCTTTGCGACTCTTGATTAGAAAAAAATAAGTAGCAGTGGGAGGCTTTCTGTGCAGTTTCCGATAGCTTCATGAATATTGACGACTGCTTTCTTAGTGTGAAATTACGGAAAATTATTCGCTGAAATACAAACATAATTAGTCAAAATTACGATTGAAATCTGTTTTTTTTTCATTGATAACAAATTGGCGTTTTCACTATTTTTTGTTATATTGTTATGAATGAATTGTGAGGTTCAATGAAAGTGGAGATGTGGTAGAATGGTGGAGTGGGCGGTGATTGTTGGCAGCTGGAGGGAGGGAGAGGTGGTGGCATGAGATAGGAGGGAGGGGCATAGTTGCGCGTCTGCCTCCTTCACTCCCTCCGTCCCTCCGTGCGGCGGCTAATCTGGACGCTGCTCTGCTTGCCCGCCGCCTTATCCGACTCTCCCGCCCGCCCCGCCCTGGATCCCCAAGAGTGCCGTTGAAGAGCCCCGCCGCCTCCTCCAGTCTTTTGCCTCCCCTCACAAGCCAAGACTCACCCCCCTCCTCACTCCCCTCCCCACTCACCCCCAACCATCGTCCTGCCAACCAGCCCCCGAAACAATCAATAATGCACCAAACGGGGGAGGAGACGGCCCGCCCAAGATGCCGCCTCTCCTTCACAATCCTACCACTACCACTCCTTTGCCCCTCCCCCCAACACCAGGCCCTTCCCCCTCATTTGTGCTCCAATCCGCGGGGAGAGCTCCTCTTCCCTCCTCCCCCTCCCTACCTCCTTCCCTCCCCTCCCCTCACCAGCCTTCCGCCGAAAGACCTATGCTTCCCCCAAACTCCACGCCTCCTACACCTAAACAACCAACAAAGTTGGATGGACAGTCTAACGTTCTGACGGAGTTGTGGGCATAGAACAAAAGGGAGAGGCCTATAGGATGCGTGTGGGGCAAAGAAAGTGGCTTAGGGCTGAGTAGAGTAGCTCCTCCGCTTCCCTCCCTCCTCTCAAGGCAAAAGTAGTCAGTGATTAGGATGTCAATGCCAGCTCCACGCCGCTCCTCCCGCAACTTCTCCCTCTGCCCTGCCCCTCTCTCCCTCTTCCAGCCAGCATCTCCCTTCCTCAATTCCCTTTGCCTCAATTTGCTTCCTTTCTTCCCCCTCACCCCTCCTCTGCCCCCCCCCCAACTACGCCATCTTCCTCTCCACCAAGCCTTTCTCGCCTTGTCTCAGCGCCCAAGTCCTGCATAATGCCAACATCCAATCTGCATCTTGCTGCGCTTTATTCCTTCCCTTTTCAGCCAGTTGCCGTTTTCGCGACCACAACTTTACTTCAAAAAGTGTGCTTTGAGTCTATTTGCGAAAGTGAACTCGTTTGAACCTGCAGCCTTTTACCCGAAATAGCCTTTTACTCCAACTCTTGCTTCTTCATTGCTTTTGCGTTCATCTGGGACTTCGTTCCCTTTTAGCCTTCTCTGCTGTAAAAGCGGCCTTTTGCCCTTTTGGCAGTGAGTAGCGTTAGCATAGAAAGAGGCAGTAGGTTGGAGGCGGATGAGGATGGGGTGGCTGAGAAGATCTGGCCTTGAATATTTAGGACGGCCAAAGATCCTCCAGCCATTCTGGAGCCCCCTTTAGCTCTTCTGCCTCCCCATTACCCCTTTATACCCAACTTCCTCCGAGACTTATCTATCATGCCTTAGGTTGGCCTCAAATCCTTCTAAGACGCCTAATACATTTCACCAAAATTGTGTTAAAATTAGCCGAGGAAAAGTTTGCCTGAATTAAAAAGAACATTAGGGATTCATTGGAGATTGAAACTACAGAAAAAGATTTTGCTTTCGGTAAAAGTCAAATCCTTCCTCAACGCATATTTTTATACATCTTCCTACCCATTCCCCACCCGTTTCCTGATTAGGGATTCTTCACCGAATTTTTGGGTATTATTGATCTATGGGCGCTGATCAAATTCTTGGTCTATTTGTATTTTTATGACAACGCGAAAATGTAATTTTAAGGGGAATGTTTTCAATGAAGGGGCTGCTTTTTTAACTCAGCAAAAATGGTTTTTCTATGCTTTTCAATCTTTTTATGTACTAAATCCTGGGGCGCGATAGCGCCGTAGTTTGAATGGATGATCGTGTTTTTGTGTGGTCGTATGTCACGAGGTTCAGTGCCTTGGATATTGGATGAAACCAAGGACATATATACACCAATCGAAAGCTTCTAGGGAGATCTCAAGGACGAAAATCGTGAAATTTTGATTTTTATCTTAGAACTTTAGAAATTACGAAAAAACCTGCAAAATGGTAAAAAATAAAATGCAAATAAAATGCAAATAAAAGGTAAAAATACAATAAAATACCTTCAAGTTAAATGATTTTTTGTGCTGATTTTTCATTAGCTATAGTAAAATTAAAATTTAACCTATTTTCGTATAGAAAATGAACAATATTGTAATCAAATTGAAACAAGCTAAGGTAAAAATAAATTTTGGAGGCATTTGAATTATGATCAATTTTGAGGGCTGGTCAATTCGGGCATTTATGTTTTCTATCTGAGGTTTGAACATAATTCCCTCCAAACCTTTACCGCTCACTTTCAAAAATAGCACTTTTTCAGAGGGCACTAAGCATCACTAAACTAACTCTATCTAAGCCTACGACTGTTCCTAAGCCTAAGCCTAAGCCTGAACCTAAGCCTAAGCCTAAGCCTGAACCTAAGCCTAAGCTTAAACTAAGCGCAAGCCTTTTTGAAAAAGGTGTGTTTTTGAAAATGAGCGGTAAAGGCCTGAGCCCACATAATTATATAGGGTTTAAAAATATCAAAATTCGTAATAGAGTGTGTTGGTCGTTAAGAGGGGACCGTGCTTCCGCTCCGCTTGCACGGCGCCAATTTCTTCATTTAAGAAAAATAATGAAATGGACGTGTTAAAATTTATGCTCAATTTAAATCAAAATAAATCACGATTGTGTTTTAACTTGTCTAGATCGTTTTGATGATCGAAAATTCATAAGATTCTCATGCTGTAGCATTTTAGTCTGAATGATAATAAAACAAGACTAAAATGATACAGGATGATAAGCTTATGAATTTTCAATCATCAAAAAGATCTAAAAACTCCACTGCTCATTCATGCTCATTCAAAAGCAGGTGACAATTTTGGCAAAAAGACGACAAGCTTGAATGTAATGAATTGTAACCGAGCTTATAATACAAAAACTAGTATATTGGCTAAAGGTGCGGAGAGATAGCACGTGTTTGGGAGTGAGGGGCTATTTTTTGGGTAGGGCTGGCTGGAAAGGGTACATTGGGAGCTGGATTTATGAGCTTTGCTGGGCCAGCAGGATATTGGCCGCTCCAGTCCCATCCTTCCTACTCCCACCACACCCCCACCCCCACCCCCTCCCATCCACCACTCCAAACCTCGCCTCCCATTTCACCTTCCACATCCTCGCCCATTTGTCTGCCCCAAACCCCATCCAACACCTTTGCTCCACCGCTTACTTTCTACCCTCCACCGCTTACTCTCCCTCCACCATCAACCCCCCCCCCTTTCAGCTTACTCACCAAACCTAGACCGCGAAAAATGGCTTCCATTTCATCTCAGAAAAAGAGACATTCCTTCGATTGCTTAATCAGGCAAAAAACCAGTCTCTTGGTTATTTTATCGCTCTTTTTCCTGATTACTTCAGCTGCCTTTCGCTTATACCGGTTGCTTCAGCATGTGGTATTGAGGCAACGTTGACGCTGGTATATTTGCAGAAATCAAAGGCAGAGATGGGCTGATTTGGGGAGGCGCGGGATGGGATGGAGGCCTTGCGGGCACTACGATGCAACGGAGCCGTCAAGTACCTCTTTGCCCTTCCCCCCTCCCTGAGAGGGAGGCTGAAGGAGGCCCCTTGCAGACAGGGAGGCGTTGGAGAGGAGGTGAAAGGAGGGGAGGCCAAGGTGGCAGCGGTGGCCATCCCGGAAGGCCCAGCCCATTTGCCCGATGGCCGTCGCTACTTCCTCCAGTACGCCTCTTTCCTCCTCAGGCCACCAGATTTCTCGCTCTCTTCCACGCCGCGCGCCCTCCCTTCTTCCCAGCCAGGGCTCAAGAGGCATCGATTTCCACCACTTCGTCCTTCTGCGCCTGTTTTGGGAATGTTTGTGGGGGTGGAGTAAGTGGTGGGATAGCTGGCTGCTGCTGGTGGTGGTGGTGTGGAAAGTGAAGGTGGGTGAGAGAGGTTGGGGAGTAGTGGAGCGAAGTGGGTGTGGAGGATTGGGAGGGAGGAAGGAGGGGAAGGGGACTGTGTGTGTGTGTGTGTGTGGTAATGGAGAGCGGGCGGCATATCGGAAATCGGATACGCGGTGCAGGGTTGGGAGTGTAGAGGACTGGGGTAGTGGACTGGGGTAGGAGTAGTGGTGCATCAGGTGCTCTTTCCCAAAGACAGCTAGAAAAGGCGCAGAGGAGGGGAGCAGAAGGAGGGGGGAGGGTGTAGGAGGAGGAAGAGGAAGAAGAAGAAGAGGAGGGTAGGGTTGAGGAGCGGGGGAGGGGCGTAATCGCAGAGTCCGTGCCACAAAGACGTTCCGCCATTTCCGCCCTGCGAGCCGCCTTCCAAAGGAGGCGCTAGGGGCTGAGCGAACTTTTTCACGCCTTCCAAAAGCCTCTAAACAGGGCCTCTTTTTGGGGCTAGAAGCAGGAGTGGAAGGGAGGAGGTCGATTGAGTTGGCGCCAGAGGCTTCCACCGACTTCCCAGGCCAGATGTCTCTGCAGGGCGCTGGTTGCCTGGTTTTATGGCCAACAAAGGCTGCCTTTTCTCCTCTTCGTATCCTGCCTGCATTCCCACATTTTATCTGCCTAACACAAATCAGGTGCAGCGTGCAGGACAGCTTTGAAGATTAGGGTTTTCGACGTAAGAATGTGTTTATCTTTTGTTCTTCTTCGAATCGTGTTTTGCTAAGGGGTAATTAGATTCGCTTGTATAGATGTTGCAAATAGATTTTCATGATCAAAATCAACGTACCTGTTTATTTTTACGATAGTTTTTTTGCCGACGTTTTTTTGCTGTCAACTAAACTAATTTTGCCCACATCGACAGAAATTAGAGCTCATCTAAAATTGCATTCTTAATTGAACCTTGTACCAAATGCACGACATCTTTTGGTTTAAAATGTTTCTTCTGCTAGAAATAATTCATATCAATCGCAATCTTCGAATTATGATATTTTTGGACACCGATGAGATGAAATTGACAAGGAAAGTCAATTGGAATATCTAGCTGATTGGGTTATGCTACATAAAAAAACAGGGGGTACTAATTTTTTTTAAGAATGTCTGTTTTCGAAGTTTTTAATAGTTGCCTGAAATTTAACTTATTGAACTAGCGATAATCGTTTCAGATGACAAGGATAAGCAGCTGTTCATTGGAGCATATGAAGAGAAGAGGAGAAAGTGGAATGATGTGAGTGATGTGATGATAGTGGGGTGAATGCGTCGTTGGGTTGACTGCTTGTCACCGCGTCGCAGGCCGCGCAATGCCATCGCTGCCCTCAACCACCAACACCACCAACACCAATTACCCTCTTTCAGGTCTCATCTCTCTACCACCAACAGCACACATTCACCAATTCCCTAAAGCTCTCACCAACTAGGCGAGGCATAGAGTGAGCGGCTCTGTTGGAACACTAAGGTGGCTTGGGTACACTTGGGAACACTTAGGACATCATGGTAAAGGGTTTAGAAAGCTCAATTCCATGGTTGCAGTCACGGGACGCAGACAAGCACCTGGCTGCCGGATGAGGTGCAATGGCAGTGTCTCTACGGCCTCCCCTACGGTTGGGAGCTGGCCATCGACACTGCCGGCAAACCCTACTACATCAAGTGCCCATCCTTCCCTCCTCCCTTCTTTCCTCCCGGGCAAAGTGTTGCTGGTGCAGCCATGTGACATCGGCGACGACCTACGTGGACCCGCGCGTGGAGCCGTGGAGTGTGCAGAGCAGTGCAGAGCTGCGGCCCAGGAGCATCCGCCTACAGCGGGATCCCCAGCTCGGCTTCGGATTCGTGGCCGGCTCCGAGCGCCCCGTCCTCGTTCGATTCGTCACCCAAGGCTACTTTTCACTACCTATATCAACTGCAATCCAACATCCCCTGGCTTTAAAGGTGGTCCAAGCTGGGAGAAGCTGCTGCCGGGGGACGAGATCTTGGCGGTGAACGGAGTGGACGTGAGCGAGGCCAGCAAGGACACCGTCGTTCGCCTCGTCAAAGCCTGCCAAGACCACGTCTCCCTCACCGTCTCTCAGCCTGCGCCTCCCTCTGACGTTCTCCTCCCACCCTTTCCCCCCTTTATCTGCTCCTTATTTTTATGGCAGGGAGAGTGCTTCTGAGGCTTTTTTGCCAAATGGCCTTGAATGGGGCCTTGTTAAGCCGGGGTGTGTCTGTGAGGCATACTTTTTCCTCAGCTCTACAACTCTGAGCAGAGTGGCTTAGTCAGGCAGGCTTTGGGAGTGAATGTAAGTGGATGCGGAAAGAAGGTGTGATTGTAAGGACTCGCTGAAATCCGCGCTGCTATCGGCTGCCAAGCGAGCTCGTCTCAAGTCCACGCCTAGCCGAGTGCGCTTTGCTGAAGGCGTACAGCTCGGCACGCCACCCTCTTCTGTAAGCCTCTCACACTCATTCTTTTCACACTCAAGTTTCATCCAAATGATTACAGTGAAGCACATATGCACAACTTGTCACAGACTCTAATTTGTGAAAACAAGAAACGGTCCATCAACATCAATTTGGCGCTGTATAAATATAACAGAAAACAGTCCGGTTGGGAGCTGTTTACTTTCAATTACCATGCCCATCAGTCTCCGAGCGTATAATCTAGTCAGACAGTTTGCCAAGGCTGCCACTTCCCCTCTTAGTCTCGCATTGTTGTCATTTCTTCTTTCTTTCAAGTGGGGAAGAAGGGCGGGCGGGATGAGGGAGGAGTACATTTGTAGGCTTCCTTTCCGTCTGCCATTTGTCAAAGTGTCCGAAACGCGGGGTTTGGCGGCATTTCAGATGGGATCCTAGCGCGAGGCTAGGATTGAGGGTTCAGTTTGAAGGAGGGGCGGGGGAAGGATAGGGAGAGGAGAGAGAGAGGGATGGAGTGGAGTGGGGGCGGTTTTGGGGCAGTGGTAGGGCTGGTAGGACTGATATTGATGCGGCAGAGCGCCCGTAAATTGAGGCCGCCCCGATGAGGCAGGCTTGCCAGGCGCTTAGGCTTCTCTTCACCCAACACCCAACACACCCTCCATTACCAACCACACTTCACCAATCGCCTTTCTATCCGCCTTCATTTCATAGCCTCTCGGCCCAGCTGGTCTATGCTCGGCTCCTAGAGTAGGGATAAATTGATTGGCGAGCAACAACATTTCAGTTCATTATTTCGTCAGCATGGAACACTGCCAATCAAAAGGCAGTCGTTATGTTAAAGGTAGAGAGAGCATAAAAAATTACACCTCCTCGGATTTTGATAAAACTTTTTTCCTGGTTAAGGGACATCAAAGTAAGGTTGCAAGCATATTCAGTTTTTCCACTTTGGACGAAAAGTTTTCTGAAAAAAATTCTAAATTTTCTCATTTTCCTGTACGCCCCAAAATTGACCTAAAACATAAAAATTGGTCTAAATTAATGAAACAAATTTTACAAAATTTTTTATGGGTTGAATTTTGTAAAAAAATTATATTAATTTGGACTAATTTGTATGTTTAAAGGTCAATTTTGGGGCGTACATTTCAAAAATCTGGGTTTTAATTGCGTAAAAATTTTTTAAAATCTAAAAATGTGAAAAAAAACATCTAAAAATCGTCCAAATGGCCATTTTTGCCAGTGTTTGGGCTGCTCGCAACACATCGCATCGATTATGTCCATTTTGCTGGCTAAAAATATTGATTTTGGTCAATTTCAGGCACTGCTGATAGGCGTAAATGGGACAATGAGAATTGAATTTTTAATAATTTCTTTCTACTTTTCCCTATGCTACAACACAGGTATTTAGAATTTTTTCAGAAAATTTTTCGTCCAAAGTGAAAAAACAGAATATGCTTGCAACCTTACTTTGATGTCCCCTAATAAGGAAAAAAGTTATCAAAATCCGAGGAGGTGTCATGTTTGATATTCTCTTTTTAAGTCCTTGTTTCCAAGAAGTACGTCTCTGCTAATATTCTGCTATTGATGCTTCACCAAAACATTTAGCATGCCTAAAAGCGAAGGCTTGTTTGAGATGTAGGATGAGATTCGCCTCTTCGTTGAATGCCCAATGAGGCAATCTTTCTGGCTGGTTCTGGCCGTTGGTCTGCTATTTTTTCTGGGAAAGGGAGGGGTGATTTGTGATGGAGCAGAGGATGGCTGTGGATGGTTGAGTAAGGAGGAAGGAGGAGAAAGTGTGTTGAATGATGCCCTGCTGTCGGCGCCAGCTACCCAGTCACCACAATTACGCCTGCTACTATGGCCAAGAAAGAGTTCTCTCTCACACTTTTCCATTTGCCTAGCTTAGTTGTGATGTGATGAAGTTGTAATGAATGAAATGATTTGCAGCCGAGCGGAACGGAGAGCTGCGTGGCGTTCATGCCGAACGTACTCCGCGTCTTCCTGGAGAATGAGCAGACCAAGAGCTTCAAGTACCACAACTCCACAACCGTCCAGGAGGTTCTCGAGTCCCTGGGCGAGAAGCTCGGCCTTCGCAGCCTTCGCCACTTCGCCCTTCTACTCGAGCATCCTCAGGTTAATCCACTCCTCCCCCCTGCCCTGGTTAGAGCCAAGGTGAGAGATGGGAGAGGTGTTGCAGGGCCCGCGTTCGGCAAAGCTGTCCTTGCTGGCACCGTCGGAGCGTCTGGCTCGGGTGGCGGCTCGGCCAGGCTCCCAGCACTTCCGCTGCCTCTTCCGCCTCGCCTTTGTCCCCGAGGATCCCCTCGCCCTTCAAGCTGCCGACCCCATCGCCTTCCAGTACTACTATGCTCAGGTTGGGGCCTGGAACTCCCTGAGACAGAGGGAGGCGAGAAGTGGCTGGGGATTGGCAGTGCGTGAGCGACGTAGTGAAGGGTCGCTTCGCCTACGAGATGCGCTACGAGGCCTGCCTTCGCCTGGCGGCACTCCACATGCACCAACTGGCCATCGACACCGCCTCCCCAAACTCACCCCTCAAGAAGCCCTCCCTCAAGGCCATCGAGTTACCTTCCTTCACCTTCATCCCTCACCTTCCCTCCTCATAGTGATCTGGGACTGGAGGAAGGAGTACGGGCTGGGTCGGTTCCTGCCGCAGGTGCTGCTGGAGAATGTGAAGCAGAAGGAGATTCGCAAGCACCTCCGCTACTACCTCAAGCGGGACGCCAGCCGCCACTCCACACCCACCTCCACACCCACCAGATCCCCCTATGCCATCGGTCCCTTCCTTTTTCCACAAGCCCTACTCCCCAATTAGCTACGGCTGGTGCAGGTGGAACGAGCTCATTTGCCCTGAAGCTCAAATACGTTCACATGCTCTCCCACTTGCCCTCTTTCGGAGGCCGAACATTTTACATTACTTTCAAGGTTCACACTCAACTGCTCCCCCATTTGCTCCCATTCGCCCTTCTACTTTTCAACAATGTTTCAACAGAATAGGATTTGAAGGACACAAATACGGACATGTTGATGCAAGTTCATCCGCGGACTGGGATCCTGGTCCGAAACACTGGGCGCTGTCTTGAGGTACCTCTTTTCCCACTCTGCTCACTTCTTGCTGACGAAGACAGTTTGAATGGTCAGCCAACATTAACCCTGCACTACGATATGCTGGGCAGTTTAACTATCACATCGCTGAGCGAAGTTCTACGCCAGTTCACCATCACACTTGCCGGACACTCTCCTCAAGTTATCTCACCCTCTCACCCTCTATGGATGAAAAAGTGGGGCGGTTGAATAGGACCTGGACTTCTTGGTGGACCGGGAGGAGTGTGAGGAGCTGGCGCTGATGCTGCAAGGCTACTACAACCTCGCCCACCCCGACGCCGCCATCCTCAAAGTCTCCCGAGTCACCTCCTACACTCTGCCTGCCCCAGCACCCTGTTAGTCTCCTCCCTCCTCCCTCTCCCTCCCCCGCCCCCTCCCTATCCCCCTCCTGAAAGCCCCTGATGGACAGTAGCAGTGCCGCCGTATCTGGGCCTGCACAGCGTGAAACCAGCGGGGTGGAACTACACGGAGTGCGACGAGCACAAGGAACACTTAGTGGACCTCGCCAAAGGACCCCCGCCCTATCCTCACAAGCTCAAGGCTCCCCTTTCCTCCCTTCCCTTTCCTCCATCTCTCTACCTGCCCTCTTTTCCAGCAAACGCCTGCATTCCAGCAAGCCCCTGCCAGCACTGCCCAAAGCCCGCCCACCATTCTGCCCAGAAAGTCTTCCAGGCATGCTCAAAGTCTCCAAATGTTGAAAAATATGAAATTGCTTTCAGTGAAAGCAGCTCAAAGCCATCAGCCAGCTCCATCCCGCCACCGCCAATACTGCCAACTCAAGCAACCAATATCACGTATCTTCCTAACATCACTCCTCTGCACAATCCAGCATTGGCACACTTATTTGCAATGAGACAATCTAAGCAGCCGTGCAAAGTGGTGATGCACATATTCTACTCATTGCCAGCCAGCTACTCATTCCTCCTACTCCTGTCCTCAGCAGGGAAAGCCAGGGCGGGTTCAGCCAGAGCCTGGGGCCTGGGGAGTTGGAGGAGGCGAGGAGGCGGAAGGAATCCGCAGACTTCGTCCGCCACTCCTTCCTCCAAGCCAGGGACTCCCTTGTCATCCACAACCAGCACGCACCCCCTCTTCACCCCCACTACACACCGCCTAAACCCAGAGAGCGGTCAGCCTGCCTGCTTCTTTATCCTTCTCTCTGCCTCCCCTTTTGTTCACCACACTTCATCACCTAAGCATGGTTCAGTTTATTCAGCTTATGTCCCCTAGCCCATATACTTCTAAAATTTGAGAACTAAAAAGTGAGTATGTGGAATCTATATTTGACGAATTATAGAAAACTACAAGCGCAATTCCTTGCTGTTGATTTTGCTTATCAACGCGATAGGGGACCGTCATATTTCAGTAACCCAGATTCTGTACACTTTTATATTTTTAGCACCATGCAAGTTTCGAGCAAATCGATACTCAGCACTTGAAAATCGCAATTTTGTTGATTCGATTAAAAAACGTTTTGGAACGCTGCAGAAGCTCAAGTCCGGATGGTGCAAAGTCGGGAGAGGGAAAAGAGGGCCCAGGTTGATACCTATTGATGATGTGCCTGGGTAAATGAATGCGCCGAAGTTGGTCTTGAGGAAGCGGACACTGGAGTAGCTCGGAGAGTGAAAGCTTGTCGACACCTTCCGAAAGTCCGATTCGCCGTCCAGCCACCTCCAGACCTTCTCAGCTAGCTTCCCCTGCTAGGGCCGTCACTGGCAACCGCCTTGCTCCTCCTCAGGTACTCAACATCCGACCTCAATCCACCAGCTCGGACTTAAACCAGTGGAAAAGGATTTACCATTAGAAAATCCATTTGCTTCCTCTTTGCCATTGCTGCTGCAGACGTTTGATCATTTGCAAAATGTAATTTGGACAGAGTGTGATCTTAGAAAGCAAGATGAAGTTCTTCTGGGAGAAGCTAATGAGGTTGGGCATAGGATGATTGGAGAATTAGATTGGAGAAGGTCAGGCTGGGCTTTGCAGAGCTGGGAAAAAGGCGGCGCCGGCGCTGTGAATCCCTCCTTCGGCCTCCAGTCTCCCGACAACCTTCCCTGCTCCCTCCTCACCGACTCCGAGATTCAGGCTATTCTCTCCTCATGTCATTGCCCTGCCAAACATTTAGTTGCTATTGCAGAATATCATGAGTTCTTGTGGTCTGGAGGGGCAGGAGATGGAGGATCTCCTGCTGCTCTTCCCCGACCACTTCTGTCTGGACCCGGACATCATCGACCTCACACTCATCCCTCCGCCCCCGCCATCCCCACCGCCCAACCTCGTGCCCCCTTCTTCTTTCTCATAGCGGGGGGTAAGGTGATGTGTTGAAGGCTTTGATTCGAGAGGAGAGCGTGGCGGAGATCGACCCACCCACGCCCTTCCGCGACGATGCTCCCCCACCGCCCCTCAGCACCTCCCCTCCACCCCTCAGCATCCCACCACCCAAGCCTCCGCATCTCTTCCCTCACAAGCGTCCTCCTCCCTTCATATTCCATCCGAGGAGGAGGAGGAGCTGAAGTGGGAGAAGGGAGGAAGGCTGGGCCTTAGATGGAAGCTTTTATTGTCTTCCAGAGGGAGGGAGTGGGAAGGAGGAGGGGAGTGTTTGCGTGATTGGAGGCGAGGCTGAGGAGAGAGAGAGGGGAGTGGGGAAAGGAGCGGCGGAGTTTGACAAAGGGCGACTTAACGAGTCTTCTTCTCCCAGCTCGGACATGGGAGGGACAGCTAGGATACATAATTCAAGGCCAACAGCCGAGATTGTCTCCTTTTTCCTCCCAGCTTTTCAGCCACGGCTTTAGTCTAGGCCTAAGCTGGCCTAAAAGCCCCCACAGCTTTCCACTTCGGATCCGACGCTTCAGCACTCCTTTTGCGCTTCCCGTTCTTTTTCGCCTGAAAAAGAACGCTTCTAGGAAGCTTTTAATATCAATTAGGCGTCAAAAATCGATCCCACTCTTTTCTTAGGCCTAATTTTGGCGCAAGTCTAAAAAAATTGTCTAGAATTCTGCGTTATATCAAAATTAGGTTGTAATCGCAAAAGTATCAGTTTGCACAAGAGGAAAGTGAGAGGTGCAATTTGTAGGCTTAGAGCGAGAGGATCAGTGGCCAAGTATTGAAAAGGACCCCACAGAATTCGAGGTATGCCTCCTCTCATTCCCACGTTCCAGCAGCTAGCTCCCTAGTTGCCCCCCGCACTTCTCCACAATCAAAACAACCTCCCATTCCTCCGATGACGAGCTTCAAGAGCACATATTTTCAAAACTCATTTTGTCAGTTGCTCTAGGAGAGACAGGAAAGATAAATGTCCCCGCAAACCTCCCCCTCCCTCCTGTCAGCTGCTTCTCGTAGAGCTTCAGCTGTTTCTTAGCCGAGAGGGCGAGGGTGGGTTGGCCTTTTTATGAGCTATGCAGAAAGCGGAGATGGAGTAGGTATGGATGGAGTGAGTTACAGGAGTTCATCGCGGCCTCCATCATCCCTCCGCCGCCGCCCCGAAGGAGCAGTCAGCCCGAGGTCTTCACCTCCCCAAGGAAGGTCATCACTTCTTTCCACCTCCTGCCTGCCTGCCTACCTGAAGAGGCCTCTGTTGCTGTGGCAAAATTTGCGTCTGCCTTTCCTTTATTGGCCTTTAGCTGGCCGGGCAGAAGTGCTGTAAAAGCCCCTCTCGCATATTCTTTACGCCTTCTATACTATCAATTCTTGCTAAACACTAATCTCTGCCATCCGTAGAAGGGCTTCCTTGCCTTAGTTGGCATGTGCTCGTATTACATTAATGAACAAATTAGACTTGGGAAGTTTATAATTGACCGAAAGACGATATGAAATGCCTAGATATTTTCTGCTAGGAAAAAAATTTGTCTCAATCATGTCAATTCACATAAGCGATTAAAAATTCGTCTTTCTGCTGCACATTTTTGGCTGTATTTGTTAAACATGTTTTATTTGACTGAATGAATGTTCTGCGATTAATCATTGCCCAAACTGCAAGCTTAGAGAATTAGACTGATGGCAATTTGTAGTTACCATACCAGGCAGAGTGGAAATGGATAATGGGCTCTGTAATAAAAGCGAAAACAGGTGAGACAGAGAGGGAGGTCGAGTTCTGGTGGACTGGAGAGGTTGTTGGTGCGAGCTCGTCTGCGGGAGCGGATCAGAGAAACTCTGGGTGGAGGTATCCATCACCTGGCAACACTCACCGGCTCCCCCACCTTCCCGCCCGCCGAAGGACCCCAAGGACCCATGGATCAGATACGAAAGATCCTCCGCGTATATTCTTCCTCTTTTCTTTCCCCGACCTGGCCCCAACTACAATCACTGAAGCAATGGTTCGTGGATAAGGCTTGATGCATCACCCTCCTTCCGTCGATTGAGCGCATAAGTGCATTTTTTTAAATATTTATAATCAGTGGGCATTGTATCTGCGTTTGAGACAATTTATTTAAGAATTGGTCAATTATACTTTTTTTAGAGATAAATGATAAAACTGGTTAATTGAACAAATTTCAATAAGAACAATTTTTTTTTCAAGAATTCAGCTGATCAAAAAACATTTTTATTAAATTTAAAACATATTTCAAATTATTAAAACATTGAAATATAAAATATTGCTTAATTTTTAAAAATTTCGGCCCAAATTTTGTAAACTTTATCAACTGTTGAAAACAGGGGCTGACATGGACAATTTGAAAATCAGCTGTTTATTTTTAATTCCACATCTATGTGTGGCAGGCCCGTTTTTAAACGAAATTGGCAGATTTTTTGTATGAAGCTCCGTCTGGGTATCCTGCCGGGTCGTTTTTTTGGGATCGGCGCCATTTTGAATTGTTCTAGATTTATGGTCAAAAAACCTCGAAAAATGGGGTATCGATATTCGAAATTTTTTCGAATACATGCATTTCACTTTTCTAAATTAACTATTAGTATTTAGTTTATTATTTATTATTTTGATACCTCACAAACCAAAAAAATACCAAGGTACCTTTTTTGCATTATATTACCTTTCCTTTTACCATCATTTCACTGCTTTGCTTACCAAGCTCAACCAACAAAGATGACAACCTGTTAAGCCTCAAGGCCGCGCATCTATTGGCAATAGCCGATAATATATTGTTTAAAACGATACGCTGCACATATTTTTTTACCTGATTTCACTTTTTATTTGTTAGTCATTTACAAATTACAAGTGGAAATTTGAAGATGTTTCATCTGGGAAGAGGTTTTAAATAAGCTGGGATTTCGAGGCTTCGGCTTGTAGAGGCTTCGTTTAGCCTGCCCACTGATTGATCCAGAATCAGCATCCCCTTGACGGCCATAATCTCGAGCGCCTTCCCCCGCCACTCAAATCCATCGCCTTATCCTCCCCTCCAACTTCGCTACGCCTCCCTTCCCCCCGCCTTCTCTGGGCACTGCCTTATTGCCGCACCATCCCCGTCCATCGCTCTTTTTTGCTCGGACATCCGTAGGCTCTTCCCTTCTTTCCTCCCCCTGCTTCCATCCCCCTGCTTCCATCCCTCCAGCCCTCTTCACGTCCCCTCCTCTCTCTCTGATTGAGCAAGTGGGCTGGCAGAAGGAGGCGCAAATTTTCTCTTCCTTTTCCCCGCCCGCCTTTATCGGTGGTGAATAAAAGATGGGCAAGTGGAGGCTGGAGCTGAGGAGAGTGTGTGCATGAGGCTGGCTACATGAAGACTGGCAGGTTCCGCGGAGCGGAAGGGGCGTATTTCCGCCTCTCCTGTCCACCCTCATCTCCCCCGCTGCCCTCATCTCCTCCTCCGCCCCCGCTACCTTCATCTCCTCCTCCACCCCCGCTACCCTCATTTCCACCCCCTTCAACCCATTGGCTGTGGGTTTTTAGCCTCACTCGAGGATCTTTTTGCCCCGCCAGTTTTGGAGTGGTCTGCTTAGGAGCGAGTGATTGCCATTTGCGGGGCTTTTTTTGCACCCCGTTTAAAAGCAGAAAGAGCCGAAATGAATGGCTCCCACTCGCCGCCTTTTCGCTCTCTTTTTCCCCGCACCGCTTATCCTACCTGCTCCTTTCAAAGTTCTCTCCAGAGCAGACGGATTCATCATCCAACCGCCAATCTATTTACAGCCTCCATTATCACAGACATAGCCACTGGGAGGGACACCACTAAACTGTAACAGGATAACGGATATGAAACTAAATTTGGAACTTAGAATAGGTAATGAGTAGGCAAGGAAACGTAGTGAAATGGAGTGTTCTTGTAGGTGGAGCGGAGTCATAGCCTGGGCCGCGGCGGCGGTGGAGGCAAGCAACTGCGCCAGAAACCCGCTCGACACTCACACTCCGGAAGCGTTTCCGCCGGTTCCCCTCCTTCATTATGCCCCCCTCCCTTCCCTAACTCAAACACTGACCAGGCAACTCCCCGCTACCAGGCAGGACCGCCCAAATGTCCGACGACGGCGGCATCTACACCGGAGAAGAGGCCAAACCTCCTTCACCCACTGATCGACAGGTCCAGCGCTTCGACCTGGGACACTTCAGTGGTCTCTCCTCTCCCTTCCATCTCCCTTCCCTTCCTCCAATCTGTTTCCCTCGCAGGTCTGGAAGGCTCTGAGCACTCGCCGCAGATCACGGTGGTGTCGTTGGGGCAGTGGGACGGGAGTGGACGGACGCAGTCCACTGTTCTCCCGCCCCCGGAACACCTCAAGGAGGCCGCCAACACCCTACACCACTATCGCCGCCGCTCCTCCAACACCAGCATCGGTTGCCTCCTTTTCTCCCTCTTGCACACTGCTTCCCCACTCCTACATCTCTCATGTTCTCTCCTATACCCAAGCTACAAATCAACATCCCTCCTACCACTCTACTAAAACATAAAAACCAGCCTTTTTTCAAGTTCTATCAGAAAAAAACAACAGAAACGCGCTTAACCGATGTAATTGATTTTTGAACATCGTTGGTTGGGAACATTGTTGGTTGGGTTTTTGAACATTATGCAAACTGGTTAACACCCAATGAAATTTCAGGAATGTGATAGTGGGAATCTTTTTTGCTTCTAGTGGGAGAGGATCTCCTGCAGGATTGACTTTCCTGTAAAAACCTTGATAGCCATGAGCATTGCTTTTATTAGGCTTTTTTCACCTTCACGCGGGTAAGCCAGCCATAGCAGAAAATCAGCCGAATAAAAGCAGCCATTATGTTTGCTTGAAGCCTAGTTGCCAGCACGAGTGCGTCAAATTTGCACACCAATTCTTCATTGAGTACCAATGAAACTAAAAAAGAGCTGAACAAATGTCAGGAGAAATCGAGAAGAAGGCTCTGGGGCTTTTCTCTCGCTTTCGTTCTGTGGATCACGGCGTGGCGCATGAACCGCACACGCAAACCCACAAATCCTCCAAGACTGGACTTCACAAACCCATTCCCTATGGTGTCAGCGAGGAGGAGGCATTCAACACTGAGGTTTCCTCTTTTTCTGCTCCACCTTCCTATTACTGAGTGTATGATGGATTGAGGAAGAGGTGGTGGAGGTGAAGCACATGGACTTGGCCCAGTTCACGGGGCTGGAGCAGGCGGGCGCTCCCTCTCCCACTACCTCCCTTCCCAAGCTCCCGCCCGCCCGCCACTCCATCGCCTACACCGCACCCAGCCCTGACTTCTCTTTTCACCAGGAGCGCGCTCGGTACCATTCTTCCTTTCCACCTCCCTCACAACATCTCCTCACAACGGAGCTCTTGGAACTGAACTGATGGCCAGGAGTCAGAGCAGCTGTGCCGGCTCCGATTTGGCCTCTCTGAGTCGGGCCTCCGGAGCGCCGACCTCCGGAGCCTCCTCTCCCCTCGCCAATCCTCCATCCACCATCCACCATCCACCCTCCACCCTACAACAGCTCACCACCACAACCCTACCCAGCACCATCTCCGAGGAACTACCGCATAGCAACGTCTTCCAATCCTCCTCCCCGCCGCCTCCGCCTCATCTACCCTATCGATCCCCGCGGTTTCTCTCCACTTTTTGTCTTCCCCCCGGCCAACACAATTGCTTTCCAGGCTTCACCATCGCCTGACCTTCGCCTCGACGATGCCGAATGGGCGGCTGCCGTCCTCGGAACTGGGCGACGGCTCCCTGTCAGCCGACGGACCCCGCATCCCTACCCACCAACACTTCACCGCCAGTGCCAGCCATGTCGCCCAGCTCTCCCATCAGGTCCCCATTCATCCCCTCCTCCCACTCTTCCCCTCCTCCCCAAGCCCCTAGATGCACTGCCAGCCGCCAGGGAGACAGCAGTGGTAACCCTTTCTCAGTCCTCTTAGGCCCTCTCTCTTCACTCTCTTCTCGCCCGAGCCTGGCCTCTGTTCTCCAACAGCTCCTCTTCTGCCTCCCTTCTCCCATCTTTCCCGGCCTCTGCCAGCCAACAAGGCTCATGCTGCTCTCAGATGACGTCGGCAGTGTCCAGTGTTCCGCTGCACTCACCGAAAAGAGCCGAGGAGAGCGCGGAAGCCACACTCGGGCGCTCGCAGGCTCTGCTAGCTGTCTCCCAGCAACTCGCCGCCGTCTCTAAGGTCCTGGCCAGTGGCCTCATGGCTTGCTCTTCAGCTGACCCTCTCTGTAGGCCTTGGTGCGGAGTGGGAGTGGGGGCAGCGGGGACGTGCTGGGGAGTCTGGAGCGAAGCGGAGCTCGGGCGACGGAGATGGTGGCCGCAGCAGAGGCCATCCTGTCCAACGGAGATCTGGCCCTCTTTGATGCTCAAATTCTCGGTGCTAAGGTTCGGGGAGGAGGGCTGGTGGGGAGGAGGGAGGGGAGAAGGAAGTGGTTGTAGGTGGGTGCGGTGCTGGGTGCCCTGGAGGGAGTGCTGAGGGCGATGGACGAGTCATTGGGGCGTCCCCTGTCGGACCCGGCGGTAAAGAAGCTCATGCGTCAGTCCACAACCCTCGCTGCCACCCTCACCCAGCTCATACTCACCGTCCGACGCTACAGCCAGCCTTGAACTCCATATACACCACAGAAACCCGCTTCCATCCCACACGGACCCTCCTAGTTCTCAACCTGATCTCAATTGGCTGGAACCAAAGATATTGACGCCTGAATTCAAGTGATAGGGAAAACAACGCTTTATCTATCGATGCATATTAGGTGCCATTTTATTTGCTTGTAGGTTTGTTGAGCTAATTATTTTGCCGTTCGTTCTTTGATCCAAAATTGTCTGAAACTTACGAGCTCAAACTTTTATGCCAAAACGATCTAAGAGACAAGCTTTCAGAAATATTACCCAAATTAAACGGAATCCAACCAATCAGCTGTGGAGGTAAAGCTAAACATGTCCTAGGTTTCAACGAACACAGACAGTTCAAACTGGTTGTAGCCGTAGGTTATTGGAAAGAGATTGGGCAGAATTGGTTAAATGGTCTTGACTTGGCAACTTCGACTTGGCTATAGGTGTAAGAGGACATGAATTGGCGTGAGAGGGCTAAATTAGCGCAAATAGAGGTCATTGCGCGGCGGCGGAGCAACGGTAGCCTTGGAGGAGGGCCTACAGTGGGAGAGAAAATCGATGATGTAGAATAGAAGTTGAATGATGGTGAGGAGGGAGATGCCCATGAAGAGGCCCAGCAGGCCTCCAACGTTACCCAACAGAGTGGCCAGGCCTACCCTCTCTCTGTACTCCACCTTACCCACCTACAATTACACTCCTCCACAACCACTGTCACTCTTACAAAACCGATACCATCAGCTGAGGGTAGTAGATTTCTGCATAGATGCGTTCCGTAAATTTAGCAGCCACCTCCTTGTTCTCGTTGGTCACAAACGAGTCCAATCCCTCCAAGACCCTCCCGGACATTTCTCATTATTTGGAACACTCCCAGACTTTTTGATTCTGGAGACAGGACTCTCCCGGACTTTTTGGAGATATCCGGGAGAGTCCTGTGCCAAAGTGGATTCTTTAAGCAAGGACTTTCCTGGACTATTTTGAAAGTCCGGGAGTGTCTTGTGTTTATTTGGTGTAAAAGTCCGGGGATGTCTTGTGTTTATTTGACTAACTATGTCTGGTACTGCCACAGTGAAAGGACGAGCCTTTTAGTTCTTGTGTTTGCTACGCCCTATATAGCGGTATAGACAAACTAGTAGTATAACGAACTCAGTATAGACTAACTATGTCTGGTACTACCACAGTGAAAGGACAAGCCTTTTAGTTCTTGTGTTGGCTACTCCCTATATAGTGGTATAGACTAACTAGTAGCATAACGAACTTAGTATAGACTAACTATGTCTGGTACTGCCACAGTGAAAGGACGAGCCTTTTAGTTCTTGTGTTGGCTATGCCCTATATAGCGGTATAGACTAACTAGTAGCATGACGAACTTAGTATAGACTAACTATGTCTGGTACTGCCACAGTGAAAGGACGAGCCTTTTAGTTCTTGTGTTTGCTACGCCCTATATAGCGGTATAGACTAACTAGTAGCATGACGAACTCGGTATAGACTAACTATGTCTGGTACTGCCACAGTGAAAGGAGGAGCCTTTTAGTTCTTGTGTTGGCTACGCCCTATATAGCAGCACAAGCAGGACCCTCCCGGATAAAACACACAAACTAAACCCAGGACCCTCCTGGAGTTCGAAGAAACTCCGGGAGGGTCCAGTGCCAAACGAGAAAACCTGACACAGGACCTTCCCGGAGTCCAAAATTAAGAAAACTCCGGGAAGGTCCTGTGCCAAAAAGTACGGGAAGGTCCTGCGAGTCCATGGGTACGCACCGGTACCAAAAGATAGTCCGGGAGTGTTCCGGCACCGAGTCCAATCAATGTCTAGGCCAGCAATAAAGGCCAATGAGCATTGTAGAGAGCGTTGGAAATGGAAACAATGAGCTTGGCGGGGCTAAAAAGAGGAGCCAGGCTGGTCTGAACTTGTACACTGCTTCGTTCCTCGCAAGGGGGAAGGCAAGAGCGAGAGCAATTCGCTGCCTCTGCACTGCTCACACTGGAATAGACCTTAGTAGGTCAAAAGGACGCAAAAAGTGGAAACATGAAAAAGGAGTTAACGTTTGCGTAAATAAGCCTCTGATGTAGAGAGGGTGGCAGAAGTGGATGTGGTCCATGGGGTTTCGGAAGTTGTTCCAAACATCGCAGCCATGCAAGGCTCGAGAAGCCTGCGCTATGCACTCCATGCCACAGCTTTGCCACGTATACTCACCTGTCCAAAATTAGCTTTATTCCTAGCGCAAATATGCTGTCCTTTTGCAGGACCTCTGATTAGCTGAAGCCTTGGTTGCGGAATGCAAGGGGGCTGGAAAATTTGAGGCCGAGAGCGATGGAATGCCTCTGTTTGCTTTCTAAGGCCGATTGCCTTCAATTCTGCACCTTTTCTTGCTCATTTGCCAATAGGAAGGAAGCCATCAAACAATGTTTTGCCCCGGAGCCACTTTGATGGGTTCGCCAGCAAAGATGCCGTATGGCTCGAAATCAATGAGCAGAACCACTCCTAAGAGTATCACATAAATTTGGCCATTTTATATTCTCTTCCAGATATGGGCAGGCGTTTGACCTGTAGCTAAGGAGTCACTGATGAGTGACTCTGGAATGCTCTCTGCTGCCAAGCTGTTGAGAGCTAGTTTGAGTCCACCAGCGATGCCTTCATTCAGCTTCCTACTCATTGCCAGTTCACCCTGACTTACTAGGCAGGGACCAGGAACGCGTTGACGTTGGCCAGAGAGATTGAGCCGCCAGCAGAGGCCATACTCACTCAGCACTACCTCCGCACCTTCGCACAGCGCCTCACCCTCTGGACTCTGTAACCCCTCACTTCCATACCCATCTTCATCCTCTTTTTCGCTTCTTCTCCTACCAGCTCACTATCCACTAGCTCCTCACAGGACGGTGCCAGATCCAGCAATGCTCGCCAGATACTCCCATTCCATCTACTCTGCAATCCGCTCTACATGGAGTCCCAGCCTTGTAGAGTGAGCTTGAGAAAAGAAAGGCCTGAAAGAGGGGCTGAAGAACGGCCTTGAAATCGTTGATGAAGCGCTGATTGGGCACAGAGGCGTTGGCCAGCTGCTCCTCCACTTCGTCCGGATAGACGACGTCAAACGGTAGCTGACTGCTGCTCAGAAAAGCTCCGTTAAGAACTGCCAGGGCCCTCACCACCGTCCGATTCCCCCTTAGCGCTGATCTGGAAAGGAACGGGGAGGAATAAGCGCAATTGAGAGTAGTGGAGTGAAAAGGTGACGCCGAGAGCCTGGAGCTTGGAGTTGCGGAAGCGGGTGAGGGAGCAGAGTCGGATGGGCGGAAAGGTTAGGAAGGGCTCTTGAAGCTCCTCCATCCTCCTCACGTAATGCGGCTCTTCCCAAAAGTCCAGCAGGGCCACTACAATCCTCCTCATCCTTCACCTAACCCACTGATTCCTGGTTTTGTCCACAGACCGCAGACGTTGAAGACGGTAAAGATGGTGATAGATAGGAGGACGAAGAGCCAGAAAATGCGGACAGGGATTGCACGATTGCGGGCCTGGTAGAGATCCAGCACTCCATGTGCAGACGTCACTTGGCACCAGGCCGCCAATGCGCTAGCTGGCCCCGTTTTTTCCTCAGCCTCGCCCATCCCTTCTTATCTCACCAACTACTTCTCCATATCAATGACTCAGGCTGCCACCTCGTAATTGCTGCCATTATTTGCCCATTTATTGCCCCCCCCCATTTTTCCCCCACTTACTAATTTTCTGGCTGCTAATTCCTGGCAACAGCTTTCATAAAATACACGGAGCAATAACGTTTTTAGGTTTGGACGGAGAAATACTGATGGAACCAGAATACTTGACTAAGAGAACTGAAATTGTTTTTGAGTATGACGCGTAATTTCTACGATGAAGAAATACATCTCTTATTAGTGGAATCAACTTTTAAGATAAATGTATTTTTGTAACATTTTTGCATTTTTGGTTTTTTCATTGCGCGCCAAAACAGTATGCAGGTGGCTCAGCAGATTCCACTAGCAGTAGATGTTTTTATTTGAGTTTGAGCTCGAGCCAATGGAATTTTTTGAGAGAAAAGATTCAATTTAGGCTTGCCTACGGTACTTCAAGGCCTTGCCTTATCG
>JASANA010007270.1:0-18252 GCA_030248095.1 Ptycholaimellus sp. GST1_10
TATGTCGTAACGCTTCAACTTAGGTTAGTATTGCTCGTCAACAAAAGCGTCAATAATTAGCTAGCAGCTGAACGGCTGATAATTGAACAGAACACTTGAGTTTTTTTGTTCACTAGTCGTATATGACAATTCCAAATCTGTGCTTTACTTTTGAAAAATAATTAAACCACAACTTTTACCCCTATTGAGTGACAAACTTTCGCGCATGACAATAGCATCAATAATTCATCGCAGCTGAACGGCTGATAATTGAACAGAACGCTTGAGTTTTTTTGTTCACAAGTCGTATCTGGCGATTCCAAATCTGTGCTTACTTTTGAAAATGGTGGAGAAACCACAAAACTATGTGCTCCGCGGTCACCTATTGCGCTTTGCGCCATATACTTGTTTTGATTTCAAAAATCAAATAATCAATGATAGACACCCAAATAAAACCGACAAAAGCACAAACACACCAAATCCAACTAATTGTTTAAACACAATTTCAGCTGGCAATGAAGTGGACAAAATTAATGATTTAGATAGTGAGACCAAAGTGGAGGAAATAAAATACACCACCAAATTTAGCAAAAAACCTGAACTACGCACAAAACAGTTGAAACTGTTAAATTCAGTCACATTAACACCTAGGGCCTTAACATTAGTGAAATGTAGAAACCCCTTTGAAACAACACATGAAACAGTTTTCTTCCAGCAAAATAGATGTAAATGCGATAAAAACGGATGGTATCTGGAAGACTGCCTGCTAACTTCAAGGGAAAACGTCATCACTGTGCCGATGGTTAACCATAAAAGCTATCCTTGCACACTAAAACAAAATACAAAATTGGGCACAGTAATTCAATGGAGCAACAAGCAGATATTTCCGATAGAATTTTGTGATAAAGAGGAGGAAATACAGGACAATAAATGCCAAGCCGACTCAATTTCATCACCTTCAAAGCAATGCTATACATTGCAGCAGGCTACCATGCTGTCTCTAAAAGAGCATTTAAGTTTCATCGAAAAAACGGCAAAAATAGGCTCTGCAGACACAGAGCCATGGAAAAAGCAGAAAATCATGAAAATTCTAAAAAAGTTTCACATGTGCATTAGCAGAACTGATTTTGACGTAGGGGAGGCGTTGAATGCAGAGCACTGCATTGAGTTGACAGATTATAAGCCGTTTGATTGCAGTCGGCCAATTCCCTTACCAAGATGACCAGTGGTGGAAAACATGATCAAACTGTTGCTGAAAATGGGTGCGATCCAGGAATCAAACTCACTTTATTCAAGCCCAGTAGTAACAGTACCCAAACTGGATGGTAGTGCCCATATGGTTCATGACTACAGGCACTTAAACAGCGTAACAGTTAAAGACGTATACAACCTGCCCAGCACTGATGAAATCTTGAGCTCTCTGGCAGGAATTACCCAATTCTGCACACTGGATTTGACAGCTGGATATCACCAGATCAAAATGCAACCAAGCAACCAAAAGTATACAGCTTTCCGAACACACTTAGGTCTCTACGAATATTTATGTATGCCAATGGGTCTTTCCGCAGCTAGCTCGAGCTTTCAAAGGGCAATGCACAACGTCATGCAAGGGTACCTATGGAAAAGAGTATGGATATACCTGGATGATGTCCTCATCGGCGGAAAAGATTTCAATACCCTATGTGAAAACCTAGTCCTTGTATTCGAGCGCCTAAGAAAAGCAAATCTGAAATGCAAACTAAGGAAGTGTGAGTTCCTCAAATCTGAAATCGCTTACCTAGGCCATAACATATCCACAAAGGGAATTAAAGTGGACACAAAGAAAACAGAGTCAATCGACACATATCCGCGACCAGGAACAGCAAAATCCTTGCAAAGATTTTTAGGTCTATGCTGTTACTATCATAAATTTGTTCGCAATTTTGCCGCAATCGCGGCACCACTGTACAACCTCCTAGCCAAAAATAAAGAATTCGTTTGGAAGGAAGCTCAAGAGAGAGCTTTCATCAAACTTAAACATGCATTAACAACTCCACCTGTTCTTGCATTCCCTATCATGGACAAGAAAAAACCGTTTTTGGTCCAAACAGATGCATCAAGAACAGGTTTGGGCTGCATTTTAGCACAATGTGACACTGATGGAAATGAATGAGTAGTTGACAAAAAGCGAGAAAAATTACCTGACAATAAAATTAGAAGCACTGGCTATCTTATTTGGCTTACAGCATTTCAAAAATTATATATTAGGTCATCCAAGCATAATAGTGGAATCCGATCACAAACCCCTTCAGTATATGCTGAATGGGTTCAACGACACTCCAATTCTGCAGCGTTGGGCACTGAAAATATCCAACTTCCAACCGTTTCTGAGGTACAAAGCAGGAAAAGACCACGTCAATGCAGACGCACTTTCACGCATGTACGAAGAACTTCCAATGCCTTTTCCTGATGTTTCAGAAACTTCACTTAAAGCAGAAAAAGCCTCTGAAAGCAATACTGGATCTCAATGTGTCCGTGCAAACGCAGTTATTTTTGCTTTAGAGGAAAACAAATACGCTGAAAACGCAATTTCAATTGCTAAAGAGCAAACAAAGGACCCATTCTGCAGTGGCATGATCACAAATCTGTTGGAAGGAACACTTCCTCAAGACTTAGAGTTAAGCAAAAGGATTGCATGCACAGCCCACTTATATGCAACGGATGAGCATGATCTCTTATATTTCTTAGGGGAGGAAGGGGCCATGCTTTTATACGTCCCTCACCCTTGCGTCCATCATGTTCTACACTGCTTCCATGCCAGCAAGTTTGCAGGGCATTTCGCATTCAAGCAGACATACGGCACAATCAGTAACCGCTTTTACTGGCCTAATATGGTCAAAAATATAAGAGAATTTTGCAGAGCCTGTTTGGTCTGCCAGCAGTTCAATGCTATGAGCCCAGGGGCTCGAGAGCCCTTAATGCCGATTAAGGCATCTAGACCTTTCGAGATTGTGGCAAGCAACATGATGGGGCCAATGACTAAGTCATGTGGATATTCCTATATCATGGTTTGCTGTGATTACTTTACTTCGTATAGCGTAGCCATACCACTGATAAATATCACCGCTGAATCTACCACAAGAGCTTTCCTGAAGCACATCATTCTGCGTTTCGGAAGAGTCAGAAGATGGCTCAGCGACCAAGGCACCAACTTCTGCGCCCATCTGGTGAAGTATTTAGCCATGCAGATGGGAACCGCGAAAGTGGAGACGACTCCTTATCACCCACAAGGGGACGGAGAATGTGAGCAATACAACCGCACTTTGATTTCCATTCTGGCCAAGTTCTGTCATGAAAGGCCGTCCACATGGTCTCAACATTTGCCTTATGCCGTTTTTGCACATAATGCTGCTTATAGCAAGAGGACAGGCAACACGCCTTTCCACGCGCTGTTCAGTTTTGATTGCGAGTTCCCCTTACCAGAGGGTTTGCAACCAACCTTAGAGGGACTGCCAGTGAGGCAGCCGGCCTTTACGACTGAAGCAGTGGCCAATCTGAATAAGATGTGGGCCAGCATGCACCAGCATTCCACAGCAGCGCAGCTCAGGCAAAAAGAGCAGTATGACAAAAAGGCAAAGGTCAGACCATTTAAGGTCGGAAATTTAGTCTGGGCCAGAAAGCATGTGCACAAAAAGTTTGACCTCAGGTTCACTGGGCTATGGCGAATCGCCAGTCTGAACAGGCCTAACGCCGTCATACACCCTTTGGAGTTCCCGGATCTCACAAAAACCGTGCACCTGAATCACCTAAAACCCGTGAACTTTATGCCTCCAGATCTCTATTTTGAGCCCATAGATGCATATGCGGAAGCAGCTGCTCGCGTTCTCCCTGCTCCTGTCCCTCCCCTTCCTGCTCCTGCTCCCCCGGAGCCCCCACAACCTGCCAAGGAGCCACCAGCTGCGCCCTCCAGCAGCACCGACGGTGCCCAACATTCCAGGGCCAAGTCTCCCCCAGCTGAGGCAAAGAAGACCCACAAGCATCCCCCGGTCACTGCCCGTTCAGCGTCCTCCGACCTGCCACGTCAGGATGCCCACAAGGCCAGCAAGGCCGCCCTAGCCACTGCGAAGGCCGCCAAAGCCGACGCCCTGGCCGCCGCCAGAGCCGCCAGAGCCACCGCCAAAGCCTCCAAGGACAACGCGCAGACCGCTGCCACCCGATGAAAGCCTCCGCCACCTCTGGAGCTACAAGTCACCCCAGAGAAGACAGTGAAGAGCTCTCCTACGTCGCCTGGCTCAAGCGCCAGCTTCAAGACGCCGACGGGCCAGCTGCCTACATCAAGGAGGCAGCGCATGGACAGTGGACTGCCGGTGGCTCCCTCAGCCACGGCCATCCTCCCGCCTCCAAGCTGGCCACCTATTCCGCTCCCGCAAGCGAGAGCCAGCCTCTGAGATCCCTCTCTCCTACGGCCACCTAACCGTCTGGACCCCTGATCCCCGTATTCTCTGCCGCTCCGTCTACGCTGCCTCGCCCGCCCTGCTCCATCCTCGCCCTTGCTCCTGCCTCTTTGCCTTTCCCCTTGTGATGCATTCTGGTGATCCTAGTGATACAGCTTCCGCACATGCATCAACTTCTAGGGCTCTTAGGGGTGGTAGAACTTCCACGCCTTCCTTGTAAGTTCTTAGGGGAGGTGTGAGGCACATGACTCTCGTCTGGAGCGCAGCCATAACAAGGCTGCGCTTGTGCCTTGCTCCTCTTCCTGAGATCACTCTCTACTCTTGCTTCCTCATGGTAAACCTGCAGCTCCCTGCCCATGTAGCCGCACTACAGACCTTACAACTGCGAATAGACATTGACGAACTAGTTTTATCTTCAGTGCACTCACTGTTTATGTCTTCAAAAATATCTTTGAATTATGTCATAGCACTTACAGACAAATGATTCCAAGGTTGTCGTAGAGGATCCATGGGGATATTCAAGTGGTGAAATCCGCATACAGCAAGGTCAACAGGAAAGTTTTTGCCACCATATTCTTGGAAAAATGAAAATGTATCAGTAGCTTCTTCCCCTAGTTCAGACCAAGTTTGTTCCATGAGTGCATCACAATCAAATGGTGGGCTGAGTCCGTTTGTATCTAAAATTTTCTTTTTAGGACAAATTCCAAGCATAGTAACATCTCCAATGTTGCTAGGTTTTCCATTCCATTCAGGTCTTTCATCAATTCTCTTCATGATCATGATCCATTCAAGTACTCGGATATTTTCCCCAAATTTTATTTCCATGAGGATAGTGCAGAACAATTGGTAAATTTACATCATTCTTAGACTGCTGAGGCATCATAGCAAATGTTGGTATAAAGTGAACGCACACTTTATACCAACATTTGCTATGAGGCGCCATTCCTAATGAAGATAGTGTCATTTCCTTCCTTATACATACCCTTTGAGAAAACAAATAATAGCAGTTAGCAATGCAAACATATTTTGAAACCTTGACGAAAACAATCACTAAATCCGACATGCAACTAATGTGGTACCAGTAATTCATTAATTGGTTAAGATATTTTTATTCGAGCAATACGTTTGCTTTTTGTAACTACTTGGTTCAGTTACGTACTGCTGTGTGAGAGCGATGTCAATGCTTCTGGCTATGTAGGGGAGCATATCAAGCTCTCCAGCTACTAATTAGCCTACCCTGCATCCTGCCTATATTGGCAAGCAGCGATGGAATAGAAGTTGCCTGTTTTTTGCGGCGTCGAGAAGAACACTCTTGAGCATTATTTACTGAGTGCAGTTGCAGTAAGAGCGGGGCTGTGTTGTGAGAGGAGGGGCAATGGGGGGATGGAGCGGGGCTGGGTAGGGGAAGAGATGTGAGCGGGGGAGAGGTAGGGCATGGGAGGGGAGGATGGGGGGTGAGGTTGGTGCAGAAATTGGGGTTGCTTTGCTCAGGCAGTGAGAGATGGGATTTCTGCCTACCTGGTGCCGTGAAGGCAGGAGTGAGGGTTAGTGAGGAGGGGTTGGTGGGGAGGGGAGGAGGGGGCGAGGGGGTAGGGGTGGGAAAGGGGGAGTGAAGAGGGGAGCTGGTGGTGGAGGGCTGGAGGGCTTGTGAGAGGGGCTCTTGTTATAACTATGCCGCAGCCACTGCGTCTTTTCGCCAAGGCTTCGTTTTCCAGCTCTCCGCCCTTGCTATGCCCCCCTTCCATTCCCCTTCCTTCCTCCCTTCCACTCTGCGGTGCAGTGGGGAGTTTTGAGGGGCTGGGCAGGAGGGCAGAGACTGCGTTTGTTGACCTTTTGCACGGAGGGGGCAAAGAGGGCGAAGAGAGCGGGGGAAAGGGGGGAAGGAGGGAGGGAGGAAATCTCTTGAGGCGCTTTTTTCTTTCCCCCACCACTCTCTGCCTTTCCTCCCTCCACTTATGCCGCGGCTCCGTCATTTCACGGCTGCTTTCCGAGACTCCCTCCCTCCACATGCCTCCTCCAACCTCCCCGCTCGCATTCCACAACACAAGAAGCAGACGATTAAAAAACAACCATAGCGGTAACCCAGAAGGAAGGACGGACAGGCGGTGGAGGGAAAGGTTGGTGGGGAAGAGGATGAAGGAAGGGGAGGTGAGGAGGGTAAAGGAAGGAAGGAAGAGGAGGTGAGCTGTCAAGTGGGCTCGAATATCGGGGAGGCTGATCGTCGGGGGCAGAGCGGACTTCATCGTCGACAGCTGAGGGAGGAAGCCTCTCACCTGAGGCCGCTCAATAACCTCAGGGCAGGCAGAGCTGGCTGAGGCTAGAGGGGAAGGCAAAAGGAGGAGGAGGAGAGGGCAGAGAGCGGCTGGCGCTTAACATCTCCCTTGGAATGCAAAGCTTGCGCAGGAGGGGCCTTCCTCCTAACGAAGGAACCCCGCCGCCTCCTCCCAGACGAGGCAGGAGAAAAGCAAGCAGGGGCCATTTCATCGCCTCACCTCATTCACCACTCTAACTTTCACTAAGCATCAATGACAGGACAGAGGAGGGGATGGGAGGAGATGGAAGTGGTGCGGAAGAGAGGGAGGAAGGGGAGCCATTAGACGATAGGGGGGCCGGGAGGTCTTGAGGGAGGCTGGGAGAGCGAGTGGGGGAAGAGAGGAAGATGGTCTGGCCTGTCTGTAGTGCGGGAGGGAGGGAGGGAGCAGGTGAAATGGGCGTGTGTCAGGAGCAGAGGAGGCGGTTAGAACCCGCCAGGGAATCCGCGCAAAGTGCCCAATCTCCTCAGATTGAGCCCGCCCACCGCCAAAGCAAGCCTCCACACTCTGAACACAAACCATCCTTCTCTCTCCGCCTCCATCCACGACTGCCTGCTGCCAAGCATGATCAGCTGGGAGGAATTCTTCAAGGTCTATTTTGGCCCATTTTGGACTGTTGAAAGGCGCTTTGAAGGGCAGTGTCAGCTGATAAGCTGCTTGCCGTTTGCTTCCCAAGTGGATTGGTAGTAGGAGGGAGGCGAGGGAGGGTGTTTGTGGTGAAGGAGAGTTGGCATTGGGTGCGGGAGGGGGGCTGTGTGTGCGTGTGTGGGCCAGTCAGTGTGCTAGGGGGGGGGCAGGGCGGTGAGATAAGAAAGGGGAAAGCGACTCTTCTGCTTGCAATCCTCCCCCCATCCCGCTCCCTTTTTATCGTGCTTGCAGCCAGTAAAGCAAGCTTGTTGCGGATTGCGGAACACTGCAATGTCCTCTTTACTGCTTTTCTTGAGCCACAGCGCAGCATGCATTATAAAGTCCCACCTTGGCCTCGCCAGCAAAGTCAGCGCTGGGATTCAATGAAAGCAGAATGAGAGCGCTTGTTGAGCATCTGACGGAGAGGGGATGAGATTGGCTGGCTGTGATAGGAGAGAGGAGAGCAGTGATGGGATGGGAAGAGGAGTATGAGGATGGGATGAATATGGAGGAGGGGAAGGAAGCAACTATTTGGGGCAAGAAGGGGGGGGCAGGGCAGGAGGAGGAGGGAGCAGGAGACTCCCAGGCCAGTGGCATCCCACATCGGTAATCGATGGGCGGGAAGCGAAAGTGGGCGTGCGTGTGTGAGGCTTCTCAGTTCACCGCTTTCCCTAGATGCCTGGATATGCCTGCCAAAGGAGGGGCTAGCAGAGAGCCTATGAGTTGCCTAAGATTCCTCTTTACCCCTCCTCTCTGCGCCCCCGCAACACCTCAGCTTTCCCTCCAACAGTCAACCCATCCACTGACCACCTCTCTTCATTCCTTCACTCTTCCCCTCCACTCCCTACTTCACTCATCATCCTCTACAGGCTCCAACTGCAGCTGACAGCTCAATCTGGCCAATTGAGCGGCCGATTTCCCTGCCCCCGCACTTGCTCTCCCCTTCCTTCACCCATCATGGCTTCCTCTTCACACCTCGCCTATTCATGATGAGAAGAGGGCTTGAGGTAGATGGGAGGGGTGGGGAGGAGGCTATATGGGGACGGAGGGAGGGAGGGGCGAGGACAAATTGGCAATCAGCGAGCAATAGAAGGAGGAGAGAGGGAGGCCGGAAAGGCGCGATGCCTTGAAGCCCCTTCCTCCTCCCTCCCATCCTTCATCAGATGCCATGAGTCCTCCCTCTCCTCCCCCTCCCTCCCCTCCTCCCCCTCTCTCCTCTCCTCCCTTCCTGCTCCTTAGAGCGCTTAGAGCCCGCCTTCCGCCTCCCTCTTTCATACTTCATTGCGCCACACCCACCTACTTCTTCATACCCCCTCCTTCCGCCATCCTTCCTCTCTTCATCCCCCACCACCCTCCTCTCTTCATCCCCCACCCCACCCCTCTCCGCCTCCCTCCTCTGCCCATATATCGCAAAGTAGCCAGAGAACTTCCCCGCCAAGGGTCTACGGTATGCTCCTCTCTCCACCGCTACTTCCATCCAGCGGCCTTAGCCGCAATCACATGAAGTTGGGAGGAGGGAGAGGGAGGGAGAAAGGATGTAGACGTGGCCACAAACAAGGCTTGAATTGACGGGAGGGCAAAGCCTGTTGGAGGGCTTAACGGACGGGAGGCGATTAGCAGGCCAGAGGACAGGAGGACTCCGCTCCTATTGGGTTACTCCTCTGCCCTGGACTGCCCTGGACTGCTTCTGGGCCTGGAGGCAAGAGAAGGAGGCGGGGAGGGCAATTAGACGAGGGTTGGGCTGGGCTGCCCTGCCTTGCCCCCGCCCGCCCTTTTGTGCTTGGATGCTTGGATAGTGCCATTTGGACCGGCGGGCGAATGTGACGGAGCGAGAGAGAGCTCTAAAAGCACCCGCCGCCCCCTCCCCCTGCCCTCCTCGCTCACATTTACACGCACAGCCATGCACAATTCCGGCCTCGCCGCCCGCTAAAATGCCCCCTCCCTCTAGCGCTTTAGCCGCCCTTCCACCCTCTCCCCCCTCTCCTACCCCCTTCCTTCCCCGTTCCTGCAAAGCTCAGAGAAGCAGAACACAAGAGGACTCCTGGGAAGAGGATGATGCGGATGCCAAGCTCCTTGCAGATGATCACGAAGACGAAGAAGATCTTCGTGGGCGGACTCTCCGCCTCCACCACTGTCGAGGACATGAAGCAGTACTTCGAACAGTTCGGCAAGGTTTACTCTCCCTCTCTGCCTTTCACTTGCCCTCTCTACCTTTCACTTGCCCTCTCCACCTTTCACTTGCCCTCTTCCACGGAGCTTGCATTGCTCTCATTCATTCTCCAGTTCAAGAGAAGGGAGTTCTAATTCGGGGAGTTTAGGAGAAGGAAGAAGATAGAAGCGAGGCTTAGTTTATTTGCCGAAAGGCAGCAGAGCAGCTGGCCTGTCCACGGGGCGTCTCTCCTCTCTGCAGGCAGGCAGGAGGCCGTTAGGAAGGGCTGTCCCTCTTTTTTCTCACCCACTCTCACCTTTCCGACCTCAGCCTTCTTTGGGAGGCCTAAAAAGCCGGCGGGAGGGAAGCCTGGGAGAGTTGAGCGGATGGAGCTTTGGTGTAGAGGTGAGAGGGGAGGGTAAAGAGAGCAAGGAAGAGGAGCCAGCCGCCATCTGGCCAAATATGACTGCCTTCGTCTCCCCTCCCCAGTACGTAGACTCAGTAGGCGGTGCACAAAGGCCAGTGCAAATCCCTTTCAGTAACCGATCTCACATTCTCACTTCACCACTGCCACTTAGCCGCAAGTGTGTGGGCGAGGAGTTGGGATGGGGACAGACGTAGGCGGGTAGGGGCGTTGTTTGGAGTGGGTCTGGAGAAGGCGGTGGATGGGTAGTGGTGGTGGAAGTAGGTGGTGTGGTTGGGATCTTTGCTGGTGTTGGTTGGGTTGGGGGTGGGAGGGTGTCTCGGGGGTGTCTTCTGTCAGGCGAGGCGAGGCGGGCGGGGAGATGAATAATTCGGGCGAGCCAGGCACCTGGGAATAGGCGGAAGAGGGGAAGGGGGACAATGGCCGCTGCTCCTGTCCCTCCCTGGGAGCCTTTGTGGAGGAAGGCGGTGAGGGGCTGGTTAGAGAGAGGCTAGGCGTTTAATTGGAGGGCGCAAGGAGGGCTGGAGGAGGGGGTCTGAGAGGTGGCATCGAATTGCCGAGGGTGGGGGAGTGGGTGGCGGAGGTTGGGTGAATGGTGTAAGAAGAGCTTTTAGCAGAGTGCCGTCATAAATTACACATCACTCACGGCAAGAGTGCTGAGAGGAGGGTGTTGGAGGGGAGGCGGGTGGGAGGGGAGGGGAGGGAAGAGAAGAAGGAAGCGACTCCATCTCTGGCCATGTAGGGTAGCGGGGCTGTGCTGGGTAGGGGAGGGGAGGGGAGGGCGAGAAGGAGGACCATTAGCGCAGTAGGTGAGCTTGTTCATGTAGAGGGTGGGGGTCTGGCGTGATTTGCTAATTGCCGTCAACGACTTTCCGTCCCAGCCTTGCTAGGGGAGTAGGAAGCAGGGCATTGATCGGGGCGGGGGCCTTGGGGGAAGGAGGAAGCGAAGGGGCCGTTACTTTCACACATGCCCTCAGCGGAAACAATGCAAGCTCCCTCCGTGTTGCAAGAGGCGCAGTGCAGCCATGCATGGCAAATGGGAGCAGTGTGTATGTGCTTTGTTGCAGATCGAGGATGCCATGCTTATGTTTGACAAGACTACGCAGCGGCACAGAGGTTCTCTCCTTTTCTTTCCTTCCAAAAGAGACTGATGGGATGGGATGGAGAGGATGAGATGGGAGATGGGGTGGACAGGAAAGGAGAAAGATAGACGCTACGGTAAGCTGCGTCGGAAGCAGAGAGAGGGGTGGACAAAAGACGGGGAGGTCGGAAGTGGAGCTTATTTCCGTTCCGCGGGGCAGAAGTGGACTTGATGGAGCATGCCAAGCTCCTTGAATAGATGGAATCCGCCCTCCTCTCTGCTTGAAGAAGGGGAGGAGAGAGGGAAGGAGGGAGGGAGGAAGGAAGGGGTTGAAGAGGCGCAGTGGGAAGCTCCATTGTGTGCCTGCTGGAGGATGAAGTGCTTGCTTAGGGAGCAGCAGCCTTGGCTGTTGGGGGAGGAGAGGGTTGGGGAGGGGTGACGTAGCCAGATGTGGGAAGGTTAAGGGGAGGGGGATGGAAGGGGGTGAGGGGGTATTGAGGGAGGGAAGCGGGTGGGCGGCGTTGAAGAGGGAATTAGGGAAGGAGGCCGATTTGCATGAGCGATGAGGCTTTGCTAGCCGCCTCCCCACCCCTCCCCTCCCCTCCCCTGCCCTGCCCTGCCCCAGCAAGCATACCAGCTCAAAGCACAGCCCTCGTCAACAGCTCCACTCAACCCATGCCCCACTTGCCACCAGCGCGCCCGTGATTCTGCATCACCACCCGCATTTGCAAAAGAGAGCTCCTGCAAAATAGGCAAGAGCGGGGGAGAGGAAAGGGAGTGGAAGGGAGTAGGAAGGGGAGAGTGAAAAAGAAAGCAAGGGGCTCAGCGACAGGAAGACGAAGGCCAGTCAACTCTCTTTTTGCCAGCACCCGTCAGGGCGCGACACGCACGCTTTTTTGACACTCACTCCACAGGCCGCCAGGATGAGAAAGGATGGAAGGAAGGCATTCTTTTTCCACTAAGGTCAACTCACATCAACCATGCCCTACGCATCATGCAATCATTCCCGTCAACTCCTATCACCGCTTTCCTTACGTTTTCCATATAGGGCGGAAGTATGAAAGAACAATAGACAAAGACAACCTTTTTCAATGCATATTCAAAGCATACTCAATGCGAAAGCAGTGCAAAGAAAAAGCTCAGAGACAGGACGGTTGTGTTAAGGATAAGAGTGGTACATGCAGGCTTCGGATTCATAACGTTCGAGAGCGAGGATGTGACGGACAAAGTGTGCGAGATCCATTTCCACGAGATCAACGGGAAGATGGTGGAGTGCAAGAAGGCTCAGCCCAAGGAGGTCATGCTACCTCTTCAGCTATCCAAGACTCGCGCAGCCGCCGCTCGCACCATCTACGGACTCCCTGAGCACATCCTAGGTTCTCAACCTCCTCTCCTCTGCTTCTTCTCAATCTTCTTACTCCCTTGCAGCCTCTTACGCAGCCTCCTGTCTCCCGCGTCTCGGAGCCTACGGGGCCGCCTCCCAGCTCTACTACCCCAGTGAGCCTATTTCCCACCTGCAACCCTCGCTCTTAGCAGCCCCACTGGCACTGCCCACTACTAACCTTTCCCTGCCTTTGCATAACCCCTCCTATCACCCCTCTCTCACACTCCCCCCTGCACTCTTTCCCTCCTAGCCATCCATCCATCCGCCACACCAGCCTAGCCCCCACTCGTTTTCTTTCGCTCTCCCGGGCAGGAGGATGTGGTGGGGGCGTGAGGATGGGAGTGTGTGGAGGGAGGTGACTGTGCATTGCAGCCGGGGCCGCGGGGACGGCGTCGGCGGCGGGCGGCCTCTACGGTCTCCTCTTGGAGAAGGATGCCTCCGTAAACAACCCCTCCCTCGCTTCCGCCGCCCAGCTCCAAGCCGCCCTCGCCCAAGCCTCCCGCAACAACTCCATCGCCGCCGCCACCGCCGCACAGCTCGTCTCCAATCCCGGTCTTTCTCCCCTTCTCTTCCTCCTCCTTCCCTTCCTCCAGCGCCGCTAACCCATTTTCCCAGTCGTCCCAGCCCCTCTGGCCACCCGCCAGCCAGCCTCCTCCTCCTGCCTGCCCTACTGCTACTCCTTCTTCCCAAGTCATTTGCTCCCTCAGCTACACCTCCAACCAAAGCCTCTCCCTTGCACTCCGCCTCTGCTCTAATTCACCTCTTCCCCTACCCCGCTGCTATCGGCCTCAGTTCCCACTCAGCTTTCCTCCCTTCTGTCCTGTCTGTCCCAAGAGCGGGACGGGAATTGAGACGCTTTCTGAGCGGGCAGGTCGATGAGTGTAAAGCCAGCTTCTCTTGTTCAACGGGGTGATTTCAAGGGGGTGATGGAGGGATGGAAAGGAATGTGCCGCTAGAGAAAAACCATTCTTTCCCAAGCCCTGACGCAAACCGAGGCGCAGATTTGTAAAAACTCTCCTGCCCAACCCCCTCCCCAATCGCTGTCCTCTAACAGCTGATGACCTGAGCTCTCTTTTGCTGTCAAAAGAGAGGCAGGTTTTGTTGCAACCATGGAGAGCGGGCGTGAGTGGAAAAAGGAGGAAGTGGATATGCAGATGGAATGGGCATGGCCGTTGAGGTGAGTGGACTAGGCAGAGTAGATGCATAGGTTAGGAGTAGAGGCATAGTGGGAGCCTATTCCTGGATGGGCGGATGCAATCCATGCCTAGCGCTTAGGAGCGGCCAACCGAAGTCTGCTAGCTTTACTGCCTTTCTTCCCAGTCCCATTCACTCAATGCTCTCAGACTAGCTTTTCCCTTCTCTCTCTGTCTCTCTGCCACTACACTGCCTAGAGCTCTTGGCCAGCCTCTTTTAGCATCGCTAGCTTCTTTTGCATAGGCTTTCTTCAGTCCTTCTAGCCTACGTTCACTGGGGCTGTAATTTTAGACTCCGAGGGTGACATAAATCCATGGAGAGCGCAATTAGCATGACGAATAGACTGGCTCTACAGCCCCCCCCCCGTCCCCTTCTTCTCCCCACCTTCCACCCCCTTCCTCCTATCTTCTCCTGCCTGCTGCATGAGCAGTGAGTCTTGCCTAGCTTCTTCTCCTCCCTCCTCCCTCCACCGCCCAGATTCCTCTCCCACACCGTCTATCAGCCAGTCACAAATCCATCCTACGTCCCCACCGGCCAGTCATCCTCTGTCCGTTCCATAACAGGGGCTAGCAGAGAGCAGGAGAAGAGCAACAGAGCAATAGCTGCAAAGTGGAGGGGGAAAGGAAGGAGGTGGCTGTGTTGCAGTGCTGGGCGGCTACGGAGCTGGTGGCGGCTACGTGACGCCCACGTCGCCGGGCTCGGCGGGGAGCCGCGGGTTCCCGGGCGCGGGACAGAGCGGACTGGAGAGCCTCTACGGAGCTGCCGCCGCCGCCGCTGCTGCTGCGGGCGCCGCCCCCGACATGGCCTCCTACCTACACAACGCTTCCCCGCCCCAAGCCCTCCCCCACACTGCGCTTCACATCAAGGTTGCCTGCCCCTTCTTCTAAGCATCCATCTGAGAACGGCTGTCAATGGCAGGCGCCACCGCTCATCACGGCCTACAACGGCTATCATTAGCCCTGCAGCGCTCCGCAGCCCACTCCGCCTCTTCCCCGCCCCGCCCCCCTTTCACCTCCTTCAAAGCCCCAGCCATCCTCCAGCAACGCCCATCTGCTTTTCGCTCCTCTTCTTTGCCCCTCTTCGAAGCCCCATTTCTTCACCAAATGCAGATTCTGCGAATCCCAGCATGTCCGCTCGCACTGTCTCTTCCCCTTCTCTCCTCCCTGTTCTGCTGAAGATGATGCAACTTCATCGTCCCTAGCTCTCTTCTCCTCTGCTTTCCCTTCTCAGTCCTGTCCTACCAGTGAAAACTCGCGCACACTCTTTCCCAATGCACCCGACATCTTGTCAACTCCCAAGTTCTTTCTCTCTCATTCTCCCTGCCCTTGTACATATGAAGGAAAACTCCTCCAAACTCTTCAACCCCACCCAGACTAGCAACAAGTTCGAGAAGACAATCGCTTAGCTCCCATCCAACAACCGTCGCACCTCTCTTGTCCCTTTGACTTGTGATTTCGTCTCTTCTCTTCTTTCATCTCTTCTCGCCTCTCTTCTCTCCATCTTTCGTTCAAGCAATAAGAAGTGTACGGAAAGCAAATAAGTTTTCTCCCCATCCTCTCCGATACGAAATGTGAAGTGTAAATGTTTAATTTCTGTTCCGACTCTTCAATTGATATTTGCACATGGTTCTTGTTCCTCGTCCGCTATTGGCTTTTGTCGTTCTCCAATAAGTCTGGGTGTCCTTCCTTCCTCAATCTGCAATAACGCTGACACTAAATATGGCCCTCAAGTCTGGGTTCCTTTCAACCTCTACAAGTCGCGGGTTGCGAAACCTTTCTCACAACTCCTTCTGAGCCCAGCCCTGAACTGAACTCCTCCACTATTCCAACAATCACGCTCCCCAGCTGCAGCAGCAGTACTGTGGCAGGCTGTCCCAATGCGCCCTTGGTGATACCTTGCTGGATGGCTTTCTGTCTCGCAACTTCTCCGATTCTCTTCTCCCTTTTTCACCCCTTCCTCCACCCCTCCCCTCTCCCCCACCAAGTCCCTCCCCGTCCTCTCCTCCCACCTCTCATGCTCCTAAGCTCCTAAGTTCACTGTCTCTATGCATTTTCTTGCAACGGAAAATGTGTTTCGTTAAGCCTTCTGTCTACCGACAACTTGAGAAGCACCACACACTGTGGTCCAGCTAGGCCAATGGCAATGCAACATTGACACAGATTGTCAAGAAGCCTTTGCCAAGGCTGAGAAGAGATCAGCCTAGCAAGCGATGAAGACAATGCTGGAAAGGCAACGAAAAAAGAAACGCCGCAACGAGCAAATCACTTCTTCCTCGTAGAAGCGAGTAGGAAAGATTGAAAAGTATGGGGAGGAAAGAGAGGCGGCTTGAGTGTCAAGCTGGAGAGGTGCGATGAAGCTTCATGGCGGAAGCCTCCCCGTTCACATTCTGCACTCGCGTCAACACCGGCTCCGATACAAACCACTCGTACCAAACCTCCCAACCCCTCCCAGTTGGATGTAGTTGAAGAGGATGGATGGTTGAGGATGAGGTGACCTTGTGATCGCGGCAAATGCGCCGCATCCGAAGCACTAAATCACTGCCTCTGGCCAAGGGCAGAAGCTGGGGAAGAGGGAAGAGGATGGGGAACCAGCTGAACATCTCCGCTGAGTGAGTCTCAGGAACTATGCTGCAATTCAATTCCACTCTGCAGCCAGCTCCACAACCACTCTTTCTCCACAACAGCTCAACCTCAGCGATATGTCTTGGTAAAGGACGGCGTCAAAGTAGCCTGCGAAGCCCATCAACTCGCAGTCCACTGGGATCTGTAATTACTTTTCTATTTAATTCTTTAATCTCAGTAATTTTTCTAACATCAATCTCTGCTTTAAGAGACGTTACACATAAAACATCAAAAACTGATGGAAAACTGAAATTTTTGAGTTGACCAACTGTACGATCATGATTGTAAAGCAAGTTTTTGCGATCTCTCTCCCGTTGGAATTGTTGAAAAAGATGAATGCTAGCTCGAGATATGATCAAAAACGTAAAGTCACTCAAAAAATGGGGTCCATGTCGAACCGTGACCATCAGACCATTAAGACCATAAAGACCATAACCATGACCATAAAGACCATTAAAAACCGTGACCATCAGTGACCATTAGCAAAATTTTCAACTTAAAATCAACATAGCGCATTGAATATTGAAGTTTTGTTTGCGTAATTGGCATGTAAAGTTGAGGAAAATAGCTGGTTTTTGGACCCAGGTGGAAATTTGGATTTTTATGCATTTTCAGTTGAAAACCGTGACCATTAAAAATTATTCAGAATGGGTTTGAAAAACGTTGCTCAGTTGAGCAATTAGTTGTTGCATGCATGCATATACTTCAATTGGAGAGCATATTGGACCCATTACGGAAAAGCATGTTCACAATTGCACAGGCTTAATTTCATACTGTGCAGTAGATTTTGTGAAGCTTATGGATTATGCATATGCATGACGCCATAATATGATATAGTGTTCTGCACAGCACTATTGACCATAGACTACATCTCATGCATCATATGAAGCCAGGAAAACGCAACCCTGAGGCTGTGTTTAGCAAAATATTTCATGGTCACGATTTCACATGAAAAAACATGACCATAAAACTGCATGTCCATGTATGCACACAAAAATGTGCATTATTGGCCAGATAATGCATGCCAGCAATCATGCCATTCCACCTCGAGCCAAACAAGGCAGCCAGTCTTGTTTACCTGCACCTAAAACATTGATCAAACCATTGATATTAAACTCAAAAACATGAAATAATGCCTTATGGTCACGGTTTTTTATGGTCTTTATGGTCATGGTTATGGTCTTTATGGTCTTATGGTCTTTATGGTCACGGTTCGACATGTTCGGCAAAAAATGGGGCAATTTTTGGCAAATGAAGATTACGGACTAATTTTGGCTCCTAAATACACAAAAAAGGGTTTCGACACAGACTTATTGCATATCAATTTAAAGCTTAGAGTTAGGCAAAGCTGATTTTATCAACATAAATGTGCTAAAACTGACCTGAGGCACGAAATAAGTCCAAAACTGCCCAAAATTGATAAAACTGAACATCGTCAAAAATGATGTTTTTGGCGATTTTCTCAATTTTTTACTATGAAATGAATCCAAATACTAAATAGACCTTATTTTTGTATTTTTCATAAAATTTGCGATCTTTTGATACCCTTTTATATGTAACAGAAGAAGCATATATGAGCTACAGCCTTGTACATTCGGTCACCCCAAATGATTGCACGCATAATTTTATAGACACGAGGTAATATTTATGGGAAATAAACTAAAGTACAAATTGCTATTTAAAAGAGCACAAAATTTATGTTTTTAAAATATTCCCAAGATTATCTGGAAACCGTAAAGCGTAGTTCTCCGTCGCGATCATTGGAAGATCGTATCCAGTTGGGATGCTGAAAGGCGAAGAGTTCTTTGGGCTCTGTGATGCGGAAGCAGTTGTGAAGGCGCACCACGTAAGGCACCTTTCAATCATTTCCTTCACCTTCCCATGGCCTCAGCCAAATAAAGCAACGGAAGCTCACATCGAAAATGTCGGAAACACCCGCACTGGTCAAAGCTCCCGCCGTTTCCAGTGGCCGACAGTGATTCATACACCCTTTGCCTCAACACAGCCAATATATTGCACTCTCCCAGTGTTGGCGAAGACATGTAACC